>JAZHYW010016400.1:0-19256 GCA_037355805.1 Ixodes ricinus
ATACCGCGTTCACCCCTAAGCTGACAGCGTGGTGGTAGCTACGCGCTAGTTGGAGCAGACATACCTTTCGCCACGTGATTCCACTCCAGCCCATATCCACACACAGAGAGCGAGGTAGGGTGATGAAAGGGAGGAACTTGAATGGTCTGGAAAACGCCTAACTCCCACCGCACTATCAGCTTATTCTTAAAAGAGCATATCAGACGAGACGATCGCTTAATCGGGTGAAGTGGTTCTTTCTGATGGAACACGCGACGGCGTTGCATTAAAAAACGTTGCAACAATATTCACTTAGATTTTTTTTGATTTCACAAGAGCTTATTGTTATTAATGGGACCAGAGTCTACTCGCACGAAACGCTACTGGACCAAGAAACGTCTTTGTTCCGGTGTAATTTCAAAGAAGAAAAGCGTTTTATTTGAGCCTCTTCCTCGCAAAAACCTGATGACGTAGCTTGGAGGTCGCAGAGCCAGCATGGTCCCCCAGTGAAGATATGTGTATGCAGCTCGTAGATTGGACCCGACCAGTACGTGAGTACTCGATATGAGCTCGTGATAATCACTTGCTCCACAAGCATTCGGGTTGTGGCTCGTGTCCAATAGCTGCAATCACGACAGTTGCCGAACCATGACAATGTCTGGAACTCCGCGTGTGTTTTTGCTTTGCTAAATACAACGTTGACTATGGTAAACGTTGGCGGCAAATACTCGGCTCCAGATCACGTGACCTCTCGTTTTGGCTGCAAGATGAGGGGTCGAACTCTCTCACGTTGATCGTTATTTTTTTTCTGCGACAGACGATTGCATGGGGAGAAAAACGAACGCGCTTGGCATAGGTTTTAAACGTCAGAGACTCATTGTAAACGATATTTCCGCAAAGTAGAAAACTCGTTACACCGCCCTTTGATATTTGTGACCAGCAACGAAACTTGTATTCTCGTGGACAGTTTTTTTTCGTATTTCAGAAGCCGTAAGTGCTCACGCTGTGGTCAGGTTGCCTTGCTGCATACGCGACCCGGAGGAAGAACAGGGAGCTAACAGTTTCAACAACAAAAATTTGCATTTAATTGGGCATGGACGAGACGATCAATACATTCAGCGTCGTTACAAGCGGCGCTTGAGCCCAGGCAGCGACTGCCCTTGCGCCGCCTCTGCTCCGCCTTATCAAGGCGGCGCGCGCGATGCGCGCGTGGCCGGCTTGATTCCGTCGCCACGCGGGAAAGTTCGCCCCCTGTGCCCCATAGTCAGAGAACTAGGCTGGGTAGCCGCTAGCACAGTTGCCCGACTACGATTTTAAGGTCTGACATGGTTTAAAGTTCGGTGACATCAACAAGTCCGATTTCTTCACCAGATCACAGTGCACCGGTTTCTAAGTGAGTTGTGAGCACTTTTAATGCACGCGAAACGGACCTTCCAACCTGCTTGCGAGGAAGGCTGCAAAAGCCTCGAGCGGCGTAACTCAGTGGGTGAGTACGCCGGAGTAAAAAATCTCCCACCTCGAACTGCACGTCACGTCGCCCCTTGTACTCTGTTACGACTTGCTGCACTCGAACAACGTTCAGATTTTCTCGGGCCTCTCGAACGTTGTCAGAGAAGCGCTTTGGCAGGTCCTGGGCGAACGTCACGTAGGGGCAAAGCCTTCCCCCAGACTCTGTAGAAAGAAGGCTGTTAAAAAGCGGGAACGCGAGCTCCTTGCCGAACTTCAAATGGGCAGGACTGAGACCCGTTGACCGATTAGTAATCGTACTGGTTTCGAATGCCAGATCCGGCAGGTTTGCGTCCCAGCCCTTGTGGCGCTTCAGTGTAGGCCACTAACATAATCTTCAGGTTCCGATTGACCCTTTCCGTGATGTTTGCTTGTGGGTGGTATAAAGAAGTTGTTTTGTGCTTAATTCCCAGCACCGCGCATGCGTCTACAAACACCTTACTCGTTATGTAGGAGGCGTTATCGCTCACAACGCTATGCTGGAAAGACAAACTTAGCATATGTATCAAGCAGGCCTACCCAGATTTTTTTAGGATCTCGTTTTCGCAAAGGAAATAACTCAACCCACTTCGTGAAGTAGGTCGGTTACCACGAACAAGTATTGATTGCCGCGGGGACAACGTGGGAAGGGGCCTACGACGTCACAGCAACAAATCTACCAAGGGCTCTGGCTGGCGATTGGTTGCCTAAGACCGGGGGCTGACCACCGCGTGGTTTTGCCTTTTGACACACCGAGCAGCTATCAGCGTATCGGAGCACATTCTGCGTCATGCCTGGCCAGGTACCAATTTGGGATAACTTTTCGTAAGTGTGCCTCCCATTGTTGTCCTGCAAAGGCAGAGTCATTCCAGAAGGGAAAAGGTTTGGGCGTGTTGGTTCATCTTCGCTTCGACAACAAGCACACAATAAAACACGGGACGAGGAGAGGACGGGACAAGAGCTAACTTTCAACCTAAAAGTTTATTGCTTTTCATGCGACCAGTCTTATATAAGTGCTGGTTCGACAATAAACTTTTAGGTTGAAAGTTAGCGCTTGTCCCGTCCTCTCCTCGTCCCGTGTTTTTTATTGTGCGCTTGTTGTCGAAGTGAAGAGTCATTCCGTACCGAATAAAAAGCTTACGTAGCTTGCACGGTATCGTGTTCCGGAACGCCGAGCCATCCGGATCGTCGTCGGCCTGGGGGATGTAGCGCAGCAGGAGGCCGTCGCTGGCTCATCAAGTAGAGTCGAACTCCTTGTCGCTTGGGCGGTCGACTGGACCTCTTGCTGCCAGCAGAGCGGACACGCGCTGGCAGAGTCCGTCATCCAGCCGCGCCTTGCGAAGCTCCTCGCGGCTCACCAACGTACCCCACCGTGAATCTGGGAATACTCGTGCCGTGGCCGCGACGGTCACCAAGCCATGGGTATCCTGCGAGTGTTCCTCGGGAAGCGCAGCACGAGAGAGCGCATCGGCACCTTTGTTGGTTGACCCCGGGCAGTACACGATGTAGTAGTCCTACTGCTGTAGCAGAAGGTGCCCAACGAGCAAGACGTCCAGCTGGATTCTTAAGCCCCCTAAAGGGGTATCCACATGAAGGAGAACTCCGCGGACGGATGTCGTGTCGTCAATATTTCGGGAAACTCCGTCCCCGGCTCCGCCACGCGCCTGTGGAGCTTTCAGAGCTGTCAGCACGATGCCTCCGCGCCTCCGCCACGGAGGAGAACGCGCCGCGAGGCGACATAAAGGGATAACGTATGTCTCACGTGATGCACGCTCCGCGGAGGAAAGTGGCGGATTTCTCCTTCGTGTGGATACCCCATAAGCCGTGATAGCGATAAGTGATCAGATTGAATCTGGAGCGTTGCGCCATCTAGGTACATGTTGAAGCGCTGTCAAAATATGAATAAATGCGAGATATTCACGTTCTGCGACAGTGTAGTTTCGCTCGGCTGGAGTTAGGGTAAGGCTCATGAAAGCAACTGGTCGAATCACAGCCGTCATACTCCCTGCAGCAAGACAGCACCTCAGGCCACAGTCGCTTGCATCGGTCTCCAGAACGAACGGCTTGTTCAAGTTTAGGAGTTGTAAACAAGCAGTTGTCAGACATTCGCAGCCCTTATGAAAAGGGCTGCGAATGCCCATTGTTGTTTGGCCGAATACCGCTTGACGCCTTTTTTTACAGCGAAGCTGTATATGTATACCTCTACCAGCCAAGGACATTTTCGTGTCGTCGTTGTCAGCATAAAACACCCGGCGAACGATTGAAGGCAAAACAGCATATTTCCTTTGAAATCAGGAACACCGCATACAGCTCAGTATCTGTTTCAATAAAGAAAACCACAAAACAAGCATCAAAACCATATGATGCATGATAAGGCGCGTGGGACCAATAGGAACACCCTCCTGACGCGTTCCGGTAAATATTAGGTTTGCAGCTGCTTCGAAAGGTGTTGACGTCATTCGAAGCTCTCGTGTGAAGTGCGAACAGCATGATGTATGATAACGGCGCCTGCTGCCGCACTTACGGCAGCTCTGCGACGTGGGGAGTGAAGTCACTGGCCTTTCATATAAGAAGAACCCGCCTATACCCCGCTTCACCTTACGTCCGTACGCAGCGAATGCTACGAGCTATCTTATCCAATCCCGTTCTGTGGACGTGTCCTGTGATACGCTTTCCGCTGCGTCGCTGTGCCCTCTTTGTAAGGTCACGTGACACTCACACGGCCTCCGATTGGCTCCGAATGGCTCGTAACATCCGCTGCGCTTAAACGTAAGATGAAACGGAGTATAGCAACTGATTTCATTGTTGCTGCAGCACCGCGATGAATAGGCTACGCATAGTTAGGACTCCCGCGGAGCAACGTGAATGAATACAAAGAGCAGCAAAAGGAAAAGAAACGGCAATACGACCAGCGGCGGCGTGCTGCGACCGGTGGCGGCATTTCATATACAGAGCAGTAGGCAATCGTTGCAGGTGATATTACAGCTTCTCTGACCAACCGCCTTCACAGCGTGGATTGGAGCCCCAATTTTTAGAAACTCATTGAGCGGTTGGGATATCACTCAACAGTGTGGAATGATATCCCTGTAGAACGCGATCATTCCGAGGTATCTTTTTAGGCTCTTTACGTTCGGCGGGCTAGGATAGTCGTTAGTGCGCTCAACTTATCTTCGTTGAGGCGAAGCGGGCCCTTATCCACAACGAATCCAACAAGGTTAATCGTGAGCGCGGCCAACTGAGCTTTTCCGGGGTGAATCGTGTGGCCAGCATTACGGATTCGCTCAAGCACGATGCAAAGGTGTTCGACATGCTCCTCAATAGTTCTGGAGATAACAACCACTTCATCCATGTATGCCATGGAAACTCCGTACTTCGAGTTCCCGACTACAACATCCATCAGGTTCTGAAAACTGGCTGGAGAGTTAGACAAGCCAAACGGCAGTCGAGTGAACTCAAAAAACCCGCTGTGGGAGATGAAAGCCGTTTTTGGAACATCTGATGGTGAACCTCGGTCTGAAAAACCTGCGACTGCAATCCAACGTTGCAAACACGGTCGCGTTTCCGAGCGCGTACATCACAGAGAAAAGGCTGGCGAAAGGGTAGCTGTCTTGTACGCGCACATCGGTAAGCTGCCCGTAATCCACAAAGAGTTTAGCTGTTCCATCTTTTTTCGGATCGAGAACAACGGGGAGCACCTAAAGGCTCTTCGACGCACGTACTCGAGCCGGTGTCGATCATCTCCTCGAGCACCGCATCTAAGAGAGCCCTTTTGGGGTCGCTGATTGGTCGAGGTTCGCACCTCCGATGCGGCGCGTCGCCGGCTTCAATGCGGTTCAGCAGGATGTCAGTCTTTTAAAGTGTTTCAGTAAACAACGGTGACAAAGACTGCAGGACGGCTTGCACCTCTTGGTTCTGCTGGCTGCTTGCGGGGCACTTTCGCAACGATTCTTGAACGCCGCTAGTCAAGACGTTTCGACACCATAGGGAAGCAGGCTGCAGTGGTTGGGTTACGATGCAGTCCTCCCGTTTGGTAAACAGAGTCAGCTCCGGTTGTTGTCCCAGCCGGTATCCGCCGCAAGAAACGTCGAGTGTCGTGTTTTCGCCTGTAATCATATAATCTTTGCCCAATATCACAGGTATTACGAGTCCTTGCAGATAAAGAAATCGCTGACGACGCTTCTTTCCATTGAACCGAGTCTGCAGCCTCACGCCTCCTCAGCTGTTATCGCTGTACAAGAAGCTAGCTGCAAACGGGTTTCGCACTCCCGGAGGCGTACCTTTTTTGCTTTGCAGACTTCGAAAATGAAACCCTCTATAAGCGGGATAGCAATTTCCAGAATTCAACAACGCGGCGGTGAGAACATCAAGCAGTGAAACCGTCATGCGCGGTTCAATGATGTTAGGCTCAGCCTGGATTCGACATACCGATGGAATCTCTGCCGCGCCCTCACTCCTCCCAGGGATTGCCATGGCCGTCGGCGACTAGCTGTCTGGTTTCAGAGTCGCCGGCTGCAGTAGTTCCTCTGGTTCTGGTTCCGGCCCTTCTCTGCCGTCTCGTGCAACCTATTCTCTCTGTTCTCCAGAAGTCTTAGACATTGGTTTCGGTAATGGCCTGGCTGGTCGCACTCGTAGCAACAGTCCTACGACAGTTTCCTGCTTCCGCCACCCGCACCGAGGTGACGGTCGGACAGCCTCCAGTGATCGGGTAGAGAACCACTATGGGAGGGCCTCCACCAGACTTGCGACCGGCTGTTTTGGGGAGGGCTTGTTCCGTTGTGACAGGAGTCAATACTGCATGGCTGCGGGATTGCGACCACAGCGTTCCAGTTTTTCCCAGTATTTGCAGGAGCAGACTAATAAAGATGGTTCGCTTGAGTGGTGATCTCCGTTGGGCCCCAGCTTGCAATAGGGCGAGGCCAACGACCTCCGACCTGTCGTGGCGACCCCAGCCCACGACCCTCACGGGCCCCGCTGTGACCTCCGTGGACTTCTTGATGAGAGTTAGGTGAACAGCCGCTTAGCCCGCACGGAAAGAACACCATGCTTGCCACGCCAACTCTCCTGTTTGACGTGGTGGAAGAGGAGGTTTCGTTCCGGACAGTCCACTCTCGTGGAGGCCTCGGGGCTCCCCAATGCGCATACGGGTTTCTTAAGCGTACTTGGCTGTTGGCGGCGGCACGTGGTTCCGCTCGGTGCTAGATCTTCCTCGAAGAGGCGGGCGGCCCAGGCTAGCTTTTCAAGGGTTTCGAAGGTGCGGTTGATGAGGTAGACGTGGTATCTTGGGTGGCATTGTCTTCTGACCCCAGCTACTCTGTTCGACTCCGGTGAATTGGGGTCCGCCCTCTTGAAGAGCTATTGCATGACCTGAACGTACCGGACCGGACTTTCATCCGGGTGCTGCGTCCTTGCCTCGAGCTCTCAGAGAATCTCCGTTGCGTAGCCCGCAGGAAGGAAATCTTCTCCAAGCCTTGTCTGGAAGTTAGTCAAGCTGGTGAAGGAGGCCAGTGACCCCAACCAACACCTGACGCTGGCTTGCAACGCCAGTGGGACAATGCGGTTCACGCTTAAGGCTTCCGATGCACCGGAAGCAAGGTGGTATGTCTGCAACTCGCGCAGGAGGTCTCCGCTGACTTGACGTCGTCGTACCCCGTGTAGACTGGCACAGTCAAGTGTGGTCTGGGACTTCGCGGTGGGGTCTTCTGCTGGCTAGACGTGAGGGCCAGGCGCTGCAACACGGAGTCGCACATCTCCTTAACCTTCGCGATTAGGTTCACTAGTGCCGCTGCGGCCACAAGGGTTGCTTCCTGCTCCCGTGTTAGCATAGCTGCAAACACACACAAAAAAAAGAAACGCCCCCGAGAAATTAACACAAGCGCGCAAAACGATTGCCACGGTCGCATAAAAACAGTCAGAAAGACGCCAATACAACAAACTCGGACGTAACGGAAGCACGGAACGACGGTAGGAAACACGAGGAGTGGGAAAAAAACTTACCGGAAGACGAAACCAAGCCTCGTGAAATTCCTGCAAATGGGTAGCATACCAAACCTAAGCGGCGCAACACATGCGCGTCAAAAGCCGTCCTATCCGACGTGTGAACTGCCAGAACAACCTTTGAAGTCGAGGATATTCGACGCTCTCCGGTTCTGCAAAACCCTCGCCCCCGAACGTCGTTCTGGCATTTCGCATGTCGGATCGAACAGTTTTGACGCGCATGTATTTCTGCGCTTCAGGCGCATTGTGGTCGGATTGCCTTGTTGCATACCCGACCCCTAGGAATAACAAAGAGATAACTTTTTGAACAACATGGCAAAATACACTTAATATGACATGGACGAGGCGATCAATATATTTAACATCGTTACCAGCGGCGCTTGGGCCCAGAAAGCGACTGCCCGTGCTCCGCCTCTGCTCCACCTTGTCAAGACGGCGCGCGATGTGCGCGTGGCAGGCTTGATTCCGCCGCCACGCAGGAAAGTTCGCCCCCTGTGCGCCGTAGTCGGGCAACTAGGCTGGGGAGTCGCCGGATGCTCACAAGGCACAGCTTTTTTTATTTACAGGAAAGAACTCTGCATCGCCGTGAGGCATTATTGCAGGGGAGGGTTACATACGAACATTTTTAGAATCCAAGTAACACACACACACACACACACACACACACACACACACACACACACACACACATACATACAGACATACATACACACACACACACACACACACACACACACCCCGCGCGCGCACACACACACACACACACACACACACACACACACACACACACACACACACACACACACACACACACACACACACACACACACACACACACACACACACACACACACACACACACACATACATACAGACATACATACACACACACACACACACACACACACACCCGCGCGCGCGCACACACACACACACACACACGCGCACACACACACACACACACACACACACACACACACACACACACACACACACACACACACACACACATACGCACACGCACACGCACACACACATGAAGCACTTTTTCTATGGAGCGAAGATAAAATGAAAAAAAAAATTAAATAAAACGTACTGACTATAAAAAAGACATTACACAATTCAAGAATTAAAAAAACGGTGCACCAGCTAGCGCGCTGACAACTGACGGTTTTCGATATTGCCAAGCGCCTCTCTGAGCAAGCGCGTCCGTGGCCGAGTGGTTATCGTGCTTTGCTCCCACGGAAAGGGCCGAAATTTGATTACTAGGAGCGGAAGCATCTTTTTGTTATTTCTGTAAATGCCACGTTCCTGTCAATTAGAAATCCCTGTTGCTTGTTCGAGGTTCGAATATTCTACGCGCCGAACTTTCTTCGCCGATTGCCGAGCCGGACTGCCGAGCCGGAGTCAGCTTCGCTCCGGCGCTCGATCCTCCTCTTTCGCCGCCACCGACGGCTGCGACGCTAGCCTTATTCTATTTCGATTGGTCACAAGTTCGCCCCATTAAACGTTTAGTTTCGTTCAGACCTTCGTCGCCTCATCAATGCCATTCCTTGCAATTGATAAGGTGCAATAGGAAGGGTGAGATCATTGCTATTACCTAATGATGATGAGCTACGACTATGACGTGTAGTGTAGAAAGTGGAAGTGCAGGCTTGCACAAGTTTCAATGACCTCAGGTAACACGAAATGCGGTGCTTCACTGCGCATTTGTATGATCAAATGCTCTGTCCTGTAAACTTACCTTATGTATTTTTTTAAGGGAGGGGGGGGTCATTTTTGAAAACGAAAAAAATATATATTTTTTTATCGATTGGTAGTTACAGGTTGATACAAAACACATTCCCCTATTGAGAGCCTGCAAAATAAATTTGGGGTCTCGAACTAATCATGTTAGAGTAAAAATGAAATGCTTCTTTTTCCGATGCACGTCAATTTGCAAAATCAAAAGGACAGCCTAAAGGCTGAACTCCATGGGACGAATTATGTGACGAATAACTGGTGAACGCCGCCCGACGGCACGCTCGCTTTGCACGCGACGTAGCAGTCACTGTATTGATTCCACGTGCAGAGCAAAAGCCGCCGCGCAAAATTCGTCGGTTATTCGCAGCATATTCGTCCCATGGAGTTCAGCCTTAACGCTGCCTTATTATTATCAACAGATGCCTCTTTCTGACGATGAAGTACCATATTGTTTTGCAAAGTATCTTTAAGCGTGTGGTGATTTTAGGCAGATAGTATCCTCTATCGCGCACAAACACAATTATTTGGTATAAACGTGATTATTTTTGCATAGACCTGACATGTTCCTAATAAATTCACGATCAGGTCGTAGTATTATGAAAATGACTCAAGCTATTGCAAACAAAATATTTTGTCATCTCTCCCATCCGTTCGTCATCTGCAGCAGGCATCAGGAGACGTCTCGAGGAGCGGAAGTTGCCTTCGTAGATATCTTAGAAACGACCGATCCTTGGCAAAGCTTTGTCTCGGTAGGCTTCCTATACCATTTTGAAACCCAAAACAAAAAGATAAAAACGGACTGATCAGGACTGTGTTTTTTTGTTGTTTTTTGTTTTTTTTTATCATCCCCGTTTTGCGTTTGAATGTTTTTCGTTTTCTAACCAGCTCGCATGACAATCCTGTAGACGCTTTAAACACGAGCCAGATTGCACCGCGAATGCTCGACCTTCTCTTGCCTCACCAAGATGCGAGCTAGTGGTTCAGACGTTCACGAGTCTTCAGAAAAGGCTGTATGTTGGGGAGAAGGATAGAGTAGCACTAAAAATGGCAATAACGTTTCCTGGTGTGGTAATGATGAAGTAAAGAAAAATGAATGAAAGGAAACAAGAACTGAAGGTCAGTTTTGGCGGCGCCCATACACAGGTGCCTGAAAGCGTCTTTATCCATTCCTTTTAAGCGTTCAAATATTACGTCCAATTTTGAAACGAACGTTTTTTTTTTGTTTTTTTTTTCGGAGTGAAATTTAGTTACATGTGTTCGTCCCTGTCGACGCCCCTAGCAACGGTTTGTTCGTAGCAGTGACGTCACATTTACGTGGCCGATTGTGGGGTACTCTTGTTTATTAATTTTATCTCAAGAAGAACTACTCAAAGCCCTATCGAGCAACGTTGTCGGTAAACATTTGTGGCACGACGCGTGAGTGGACCCGAGAACTCTCCGCACGGTGACGAAGCGCTCGTTCTCGTTTCGAGCTCAGCCGAGTAGAGGCGGAACCCCGGCGCAGCTCTTGTGTCCAATTCATGCTCAAAGTGCAGACCAAAGCAACGGCGGACTCGAAGAATCGACGGAGGAGCTACGAGATGACGCCCACTTTTGAAAAGGCTCTATTATAAATCATTTGAAAAGGCTATTTCAACCCGTCACACTTAGTCTTGGACTTTGGAAGAATTTAAGAAAATGAATGCGGCGGTATTTTCTAGTGATAAAAGGGAAGGCATGCGACTAGGCTTTACCTTGTTTAAAAAAATCATGTGCATCCCAAGCGATTTTGTATATTCAATAACAGGTATAACTAGAGTGCATGATCAATTAAAATGGTTTACCTAAGTGTGCCATGAAAGTATATAAACATTTATAATGCAACTCCATATTTATGTTGGTCCTCGAAGAAGTGTTTATACAAATGTGTGAGCAGTAGCAACCATGAAACATATAATGCAATGGCGTGTTTACTCGGGTTTGATTTTCTACGATAACTTGATTTCCTCTGGACTGCAAAGCTCCGAAAAGGTAATGAAATTCCGGTTGATAACCAAAAGCAAAAATACGGACAACACGAGCGGCTGTCAAAAAGAAAAAACCCAGACCCCGTCAGTGTTTCACATACTGTCTACAAGGCCGATGGGATGTTATTGTACTTAAAACATAGAAAAACACTTTGACGTAATGGTTATTAAAATTGATAATTTGATACACCCTTAACGTTTTTTTTGTTGTTTTTTTTTATACAGCCAGTTAGTTGAACCTCCAACATTACGGCCGTATGGGTCGTGGATCAGTGAGTACATATCCCTGCCATTGTCAAATAACAACACGAAACAGCAACTCAGAATCAAAGATGATGTTTTACAGGCAGATTACCTCCTACTTCTTAGCTCGCAGCGCTAGGCTTTCTCCCACCGATGTTTATAGAAAACCTGTGGTAACCTTCTAAAAGTGCAAGTATTTATAAAGATACTCATTAGGCTCTAGACAAAATGCATAAAAATATATATTGTTTTTAATTAATTCCCGTAAAACGCGGTAAAAAACATTCCAAAACTGAATGGCGTAAACAAACGCGGAATGGTTGATAATATTACGTAAATATCATATGATCTTTTATTCTAAACTTTTTATACTGTAATGTATAACACGAAAATAGAACAAAAACACCTATAGGGCTCCATTCAAAGCCACGCGCAGCCATGTCCTATTGCAAACCAGGTATAGCCCACGTTGTTTTACTTCGATGAGCGGTTCAGTGCACGAGCAGTATTCTACATGGCTTCTTAGTTTCTCGGTATCGAACTTGACCATTCCTAGCTTTGAATGTAAAGATTAGTAAGATAATATGAAGCATACTATTTATTTTTAATAGAACTGAAAAAAGTCAGCAAGAGCAACATTTCTAAGAATTGCGCATTTTTACTTGTTTAGTGTAATCAAATATAGGTTTTGATAAACCTGGAGCAAAACGCGCACGGCATAAGAGAATATGCAGATCATTGTATCTACTG
The DNA here is from genome assembly GCA_037355805.1 of Ixodes ricinus. NCBI lineage: Eukaryota > Metazoa > Arthropoda > Arachnida > Ixodida > Ixodidae > Ixodes > Ixodes ricinus. Next base: position 12,201 of record JAZHYW010016400.1, read on the forward strand.
ACAGGTGTGCCAACGATAGGCGGAGTGTGCACGAACGACAAGTTTGGTCTGCTTTACGATGACGGAGTATCTTTCAGCGGTGCAGCAGACACTGGCGCAACAGATAGCATTTTGTGAGTCATGTCAATTTTCTACATCATTGAGGTAGCGTAAGGGCTGAGTCTTTGGCATGATCAGGATAGTATTCCATCGAATTATTTAACAAGATATTTCCTCGTGTCTCCACAAAAGCATGTTTACTATTTATCTCTTCAAGTGTTTCTGGACAGAGAACTTGTTTAACGAATTTCCTCAGCACTTTTCGTACGATAGCGGTTTTATTACAATGTTATCCAGTGAAAATTGATTTTAGTACACGTTCCAAAATTACAGAGGTGTAAATTGAATCATATGTATACTACGTCACGATGTAATTCTTAAGCACCATTTAAATGTGCTGTTTTATTATTATGTAGAACATAGTATTGTTGTTTTATCATTATGAACTATACTAGGCTACAATCGGCTCATTTACTGCAGTTATTAAATAATAAGCATAATGAGTCGCGCGGTCGTCAATAAAGTGCGGTTTTCTGAGTGAGATTCCACCTGGACAATTTTTTCACTCATAGGTCTCGACGACCCCATACATTTGAAAATAAAAACATATAGTACCCAATGAAGACTCTTTAAGTATGAAACAGTTTTCTAGCTATATCACATGCATGTGTGCGAAATGTGACTTCTTTCTTGTTATTTATGTATCCGAACGTGCAAAGTATTTTAACCGTGTGAATTAATGTAAAAACAAAACACGAGTGCTTTTAGTAAGAACTACATCTTCCATTGCGAGCGTGTAACCTAAGGGGAGCGATGCTCTATCTTAGAAGCTGGTGAGCAGCGCCACCAACGAAAGTGTCCACCTTGCATCGCATGGTAAAGCTCTACCTATACGTAGCTCTCCCAGTTCACGCAGCGTCTTGGTCGTGTTTGCGCCTTTCCCGCGGCCGTGTTTCTTGATCTCTTCAGAGTAAAGATTTTGCACCTTGAAATTCGAAAGTCTACCCGCGCCCAGCATTGCTCTGAGTCAGTTTTTACGTCACGCTACCCGCAGGAGTTGATCGGAGCTTGGGTTCATTCGTATGTCCCGCAATTGTGCGGCAACGACGACGAGTGTCGACGATGGCAACACACCGCCATGTTTTTTGTTTATCTGAGCTGGAATATGCTTCTGGGAGGCGTTTGCGATGCTTGACGGTCAGAAATTCACTACGAGACGATATTTATCAGCGCCAGTAGTAGATAAGATCTACATGAGAAGCATGTTTTACTTTTCGTCTTATCATAATGCTTTTTGCGGTTCGCCGGCGGATCGTGTAGAGGGTGTTATCACGGCGGTTTTCGCCGGGGCTTGTATGGGATCTGCGTTTTCAACTTCCAGGTCTCGCATAAACCAAGTTAGAGCCGAGTGTTACTCCGAACGTTTTTGTATAGCGCTGTGTACAGGCAAGCTGCTACTCTTCAGAACCCAAAGTTATCTGCTGCAGAGTATGTCTAAGCCAATCTAATTGTGTTCAACCCAAAATGATTCAAGCCAGAAGCCTCATCGTGGCGCCACTGTCTTTTTCGCAGGCTTCCGATAGCCACCAGCGTAACAATCACGACATCAGTTTTTTTTTCCTCAACATTATCATAACTGTCAATAGGCGTCTCGAGACTCAAGCTGATCTAACCTGGACCATTCGAATTTGGCCAGCATCCCGAGCTTTCACAACAATAAATACTTCCTGAAAGCAACAATAATCTTAATCTTGCAAGTGGGGGAGTATTTCCAGCAATCTTTTGTCGAGGCCGCTTGCAATCTCTCAGCCAACCAGGCAAGTTCTCTCGCCGCTCTGGAGCTTCACAGCTGACTAATCTTGGCTATAGTTGTTGTTCGTAGCCGGCCATAAAATTCTAAGCGACGTCTCTATCACAAACATCCTCAGGTCCCAGTTCTGCCGCTGGGCAAATAAATTCACCACATATTGCCTGTTCCGGTGTTGCTCGCAGCAGACTACAAACTATACTCCGGGTTTTGGCGATGATGATGTAGAAGACTGGCTTGACCTCGTAGGACAGGGATAGCCGCCAGAACCGAATTAAACAATTACGCCCAGCTAACGACCTGGCCTTCTACCTCTCTGACGTCGCCAACTGTGTGGTTTAAAAATAATGTAAATGGTTTGCCAACGCGGACCTCGTCTTTACCACTCAAGCTTAAAGAAGTCTCCGGCAAGGTCCGCCGTCCAGAAACTAACAGAAAACACACGAAGCTTGCAACTCCGATGCAACAACCCTAACCCAATCCATTTTCAGGCATATATTGAGTGGTATTATCCTGCTGTTCCGAATTGTTATCCTCAAATGCCCGAGAAACGTTACCCACATCCTAAAAAGGCATTAGTGCGGAGGACTTTCAACTCCGGTCGACGCAACACGCATTGGCGCTCTGACAAGGTTGCCGAAGTTTGCCAAGAAATTTCCAGAAATATGACACCAAAGGCTTCTAGTTCCAAGGGAGGGGGTCTCACATCTTACTGAAGTTTCAAGTCTCACAACACGGCGATTCCAACGCTAAACGTGACACCGTCCAAAGCTTCATTCATTAGCAGTCCGCATACAAGCATCGCGAGTTCTGGGCAACATCTCTATTACTCCCGCTCCTCAGATAGTGACACCTTCTCTCTCTACTTCAAACAATTGCAAACCCTTATCCAAGACGAGGTCACAGATACTGTTGGTTGCGTTTCATGGCTTACTCCACGTGTTCGTGAAGGCACGCGGAGGTACTACGATCGACCAGCCGTCCACACGCTTCTTTTGTCTAACACTGTCGCGCCGTATTTTTAAACGTCTTCCCATCAGAAGGGCAACTGGAGGGCTCCTGACAGACGTCCTATTAACTCAAGCCACGGTTATCAGAGGCAACATTGTTCGCTATTGCAGAAATCGCACAAATTCCTATGATCGCATCTACGAACCCCCCCCCCCCCCCTGAAAGAATTGTTCACGGGGCGCATTCTCCAAAATCGGACTACTTCGACAACATGATATTAATGCAAAGGTGCAGTGACCTGGACTGGGTAGAGACGTCCCCATAGTTAAATATGGCCGGCTATAGCCGTTAGCTGCAATTAGACAGGTGGCAGCTAATAAGCCAGTTTGCTCTACTGACGTCTAACTCGCGGTTAGCTCAATGTGTAGAGCTCTCCACTGAAAATGGAGAGTCCCTGTTCGATACCATGACCAGGTGGTTTTTTTCGGCGCGCTCCTGTCGCAAGTCTTCTCACCAAAAAGTTCTTGCAAGACAAAATTTAACTGACCGAACTCCAATGGCGTAATTCATAATCAGTGCACGACACGGAGCTGATGCAGCAAGAAGTATCAGGTGAAAAAACACGACAAAAGCGCTCGATGAAAAATTGTCCTTGGCGCAACGCGCAATGAAACAACTGACACATACACACAAAGTTTGTACGCCATACAGTTTTTGTTCACTCTCAAACTTCACATATCTCTATTTCAAAATAGCGACTGTCATAACATGGTTCGCTCACAGAGCATCAGCAACTCTATTTGTGGAGCTCTTTTGCAGGTAAAAAGCTCACATAAAGGAACAGTTAAAAAATTATTTCTTTGATTGCATATAAACATCACGTGAGACCAGTAGGTTCCGTGTGAAAATGAGCAAACAAAGCAAAACTTGACTTCTCGCCACCCGCGCGGTCACTCCACCGGCTCCTCAGGTTCGCTTTCTTTTACTCTTTTTATGTTTCTCGCTTGTTTTTCTTCGGGTGGGTGGTATCGTTTGGCGGTAGAGCATGATGATACATCGCGCTGGCACTGGTTTGTTATGCCTTTTACTCGTTATTTTTTGTCGAATTATCACTACTTTGGGAGGTGCAGAGAAACATGGGGAGGGGAGAGAAACATAGAGGAGAGTTTCAAGGCCCACCATCTATGGACCTTTCCATCGCTTATGACCCGGGCGAAAAATGCTGAGTCAATGAGCTGTGGACGCATGCACAGCGCGTGATCTACCGCACAGCTGATCTACAGTGCATGCTCAGAAGCGTTCCAAAGCCCAGCAGACAAAGATGGCAACGCACGAAGGCTATTTTTGAAAAGGTCTTAATCAATAACTCTTTTACATTCGAGTTAGTACAAATCTTCCCTGCAGCTGAGGCACCTTGTCCGGAAAAATTCATGGTTGCGAACTTGGGAGGCACTGACTTGCAAAAGTCACCATGTAGACGAATGGCAACAAGAGCTTTTGCAAGAAGTTTTGTTCGAGGTGCCTGAATCGTGGTGCAGTTGAGGCAGCCTGGAGCTTCGAAGAGGACACCTCCAATATCAGCTCGGCATACCATGTCGCCAGTACAACACCGATGTTTTTCAGAGGAAGTAGACATTCCGTAGGCTTTGCTCCTGCCCCATCTGTTGAACCGGGAGAAGCGCTCGTATTAGCTCAACCAGTCGCCCGCATCTTCATAAAGATCCTCATGGAGAAGTCGCCAGCGTCCGCGGCGAGGCCTGCACGTAACCTATTGACGTCGGTTGCGTTCCGTCTTGCTGCGACGAGGTGTTCATCGTAGCCCCAGTTCTTGTTGGCTTGGCGATAGAGGTTGAATTCCGGGAGCAGGCCTTGTGTACGGCAGCAGGTTCGCGTTTCGGGTTCGTTGACGGGAATTAGCTTTCCTGGATTTGAAAAACGTCAAGCCCGACAGATCTTCTGGGTGATACGTTTCAACAGGCATAGAATGCTGTACTCCGCACCTCCATCAAAATGTCACAAATGACATCTGATGAGGCGACAAACACTGATGCAAACTAAACGTTTACTAGGGCGAACCTGTCCCTAAACAACATAAGCTGACGGATGATAACAGGCGTCGGTAGCGACGTAACGGCAGCACAGAGCGCAGGCAGACTGACCATAGAGTGTAACGTAAAGACTGACCACTCCCATAGGCCCCAGCGGCTCACTTAACGGTCAGCCCCCCTAGCGGCTGTTGTGAAGTTGGTCTCGGCTTTCTGTTTACGAGCTTCCGCTCACTCCCTGATTATAGACATAGATGGCTGCTATCTGAATGGATGGATAACTAATATAATTGCTTCAGTTCGTATCGGACGGTAGCTTGCGCCACATAATTTTGGATTTAGGTAAGAATCGCATTCGCTTAATGCATGCGTAAATTTTAAATTCTAGAGCAGATAACGCGCCATATGCAATATAAAATTCAAACCGCTGAACTCAACAGTGAAAGAAGGGGATGACCGTACAAGAGAATTGAGTAATGCACAAATAATTTTTATAACAAAGACAACCATAACAAACACAGATGTTATGCAGGCGTCCGTACAAATATATACTCCATTTTACCGTAAGGGTGAGTAAAGGAGGAGCAAGAAGAGCAGGCTGGACGCTTGAAACCTCAACTGAACCTGTCATGCACGGGCGCTCGTGAAGTGAAAGCGTCGGTCAAGAAAAATTAAAGACGTTTACAAATCTCTGTAACGCGAAATTAGAGCGCAGCTCTGTGGAGAAGGAGGAAAGGGTACGGAAGGGAGGGTACTCCCTCCCGCTCCCTCCGTACCCTCCCCTCCTTTCCTCCCCTCGCTCCTCCTAACCTCCACTCATCCTCCTCTCTCCCCCCTCTTCCCTCCTCCTTTCTTTCTGCTCCTCCGTATCCCTCGCCTCCTGCTCCTGCGTACCCTGCCATCCTCCCGTTCCGTTCCGTCCCCTCACTCCTCCTCCTACGATGCCCTCTCCCTCCTTTCTACAGTTTCCCGCTAAGTTTGGCTGAAAAATTTACGCCACGCGACTTACTCAAAACTAACTACTGTTTCACCGCTAAACTTATCAGGAAAAGGACGTCACATGACCTGATGTCACGTCACGCATGAACAAATTCACGTTTCCTCCACTAGATTTAACAGGGAAATTTATGTGATGTGACCTCAACAGACATCTCATTCAATTTCCCGCTCAGTGTAGTGAAGAAATTCATTTCTCCGACCGATTTAGCGGGCAAATTAGTTTCAGTCTGGGTTGTAGCGGTAAACTTGACGTCACGTGACCTCAACACCAAATCAATTTCCCATATTTAGTTTCAAATCTGAGCTGAGATATTGAATTTACTTACTAAATCTACCGGAGAAACTGAGGTTTCCCCCGCTAAACTTAGCAGGGAATTCGAATTGTGTTGAGATCATGCTGTCGTCGAATTTTTTCTCGCTAAATTTAGCGTGGTTACGCCCACGCCGCGAAACGCGGCAATGGGCGCCTAAGATCTGCGCTCTAAAACATGCTCTCGTGTTTGTACAGTCAGCTCGCTCGAATTTATGGGAAACACTAAAAACAGCCGATGTCTGCAGAGGCGCTTGGAACACTCTCCATGTAGTCGCACTCTAACCGACTCACCTTCGCAGCAAAAGAAGAACGTCGAGAAATGACACTGATGACGTTGCAGCAGCATATTGAGCGCATCCGCCCCCTTGGCTGACGTTTTGCGGCTGCCAAGTTGTGCGTCTTGCCAAAGCCCCAGTCGCAGACGTAATATTTTGCAAGCGTTGGTGAGCTTCCGATGGTTTTAGAAACATGTAAATTAAAATAAAAATGTTCCTTAATGGTCCAAATATAACGAATGCAAAAACATTAGAACAGAAAATGACAGGGAAGAAGTCTCAAGACGTCGTCTTGTCCTTTTCTGTTTCTTCGACTCACGTGTTCATTTCTGCCTCAGTCTCAGGTTTATTCCAACATGGTTATGATTCACCAAATCACCTGGCACCCTCACTTATATAATCGCATTTTATTGTCTAACAGACCTGCAGGAAGATTCACTTATCTCGATCATTTACTAGTTTGTAGTCGAGTATGTTGGCAGCTAGAAGGACGAAGTTGGTCTAATCAGAAGTACAACGTTCAGGGGCAACATTGAAAAAGACTCTAAACGAAACAGGCAGGGGAAGCAATTGTCACAATAGGACCTGCTGTGTCATTCCAGCAATCACAGAAGCTGAATTGCCACA
>JAZHYW010016401.1:0-26651 GCA_037355805.1 Ixodes ricinus
GGCCTAGACGGATTTCCAACCTTCTCGAATCTTCGACTTCCATAAAGAAAGGTATAAGGACATGCAGTGTCGAGAATCTAATCCGAGACAAGTGCGCTTGAGCCCAACGCGTTGCCGACTCGGCTACGGAAGCGCGTGGCATCATGTTTGTCTAATTAGGGTAATGAAACTGACTGGCAATAAAATATTCATTTTCGAAAAAACACTACACTGTCCGAGAGCAAATATGTTTTCTTATTATCTCTACACATAAAAATGTAAATATTTATACGCGCATTGCACCTATCCCGAACTTTTATTTCCAATTTTATTCGTGAATATACGTGCATGCGAGCATCTTAATTAAATGGCTGTAGCTTCAGGGTTGTTATATTGTTCCCTTAGGGAGCACGCTGCCATTTTGGTCAGCGGCGAAAACGGTAAAGCTCAGTCTTCTGCTCTGGTGTTGGGTTGTCCTCATAGTCACCACCTTCCCACTCCATGCATCGGCCTTCTGTGCTGTCGCCAACATGTACACAGATGCAGTCACCAGTGCATCCGACCCACCTCTTCGTTTGTGCTCTGTACACTGGAAATGAATGTGAAATAAGAGTTGCGATAAGTGTGAAGCATGTTTTTGCAGTTATGTTTAAATTGTTATCTAAAGTCGTGAATTCGGACAATCTTTATATACGAATTTGTTGCTCTTTGTGTATTGAAACGCTTAAAAAATGTGTTTTGTGTTCGAGTCAAATACAGTTAAAACATATAACCGGAAATAAATGTTGTATTGTGGTACTAAACATGAATATTAAAAATTAAAAGTTTCAAGGCAGATGCTTAGAATGTTTGGTTTCGGTGGAATCCAAAATATTAATTTCAGACGATTGAAAGTAGAAAATTTATATAGTTGAAATATCGTATTAATCAAAATGGTATAATTTTTGTTTCGAACACCGGATAACTAATTTATATTTATAATTGTTTAAAATATATTTCAAGCACCATTTATAGTCTAGACATGTCATAGAGTGTCTTTTATGTTTAGATTTACAGATTTGTTTAAAAAAAAGCTATGAAACCTACACTTATGCGGTTTGTGCAGGTGCATTATACAGCCAGCCGTACACAGCATAGGAGGTTAATCGTAACGATCATGCCAGCAGATTAAATAAAAGTTGTTATTTAACTTTTTACTGAGTGAAAATAGACATATGGTTCCAATTATAAACTTACTGAGCGCATTCGAAAGTACTAAGTCAGTAATTTCTATAAATACTTCTGAGCGCGTGGGAAGCTAGTAGTGCGCTAAAGTTACCACCCGTGGCAACAGGTACAAGGCTGGGGCTATGACAAGAGACTGAAAAATCGCGCGGACGCCTTATCGCATTGATTAGCCTTGCTCCTGCTGCACGAGTGGTTACTTTAGCGCATCGACTGCACTTCTCACACGCTCAATCTGTCGAAAATTAGTGATTTAGTGGTTTTCAATGACGCTCAGCAAGTTTCTAATTGGAACCTTAGGTATATTTTCATTATTTAAAACGTTAAATAAATTAACTGAAAGTTAATTTTAGTTAATTAGCCTACTGATCGTTACGATTAGCCCCTACACTATGTCCCCCTGGCCGCGTATAACTCAGCTGCCCAAACCTCATAGGTGTAGCTTTCACGGCTTTTTTTAAACAATTCTGCAAAGCTTAAAAATAAAAATCTGTATTACACATTGGTACCAGACTTGTGCCCGTTACTTCAGAAAATGTAATAAATTACAATTACAAATTACCGAGCGTCAAATGTAATGGACTAGAGTCAAATTACTTTGGCTGAAAAGTAACGGATTACTATTACTGCTTACGTTACGAATTATTTTCACATTACTTTTCCCGTACACTTTTTAAGAAAACAATATAAATCAATTTTGATGTTTTCAAAACTTTTCTGCAACACTAGTTTACTTTTTTCATACGCCCGCATTATGGTAGTCCTTGGAAACATAAACAAAATGTTGTATTTAAAAGAAATAGTGTAGGTGCACTCCGTTCACCTGTAAGCTGACAGGGCAGCGAAAGGCTGCAACCACACCCGCCATCTTGCTAGCTTACGGCGACCGGAAATAATCCTGGAATTCTGCAGACGAAATTAGCGGTGCCCACGGTCTGTAGAGCCTGTACCTCCTCTAGGAGATGAAGAAGACAACGCCGAGCAGGCGTTGTCTTTTTTGTTCTTTGTTTTTCGTATATTTGTATATGCCTTGCACGTTTTTCTAGTTGTTCTAGAGACCGGTTATACAAGAAATTGTATTTTATTTGCGGTTATTCTCCTCTTCACAATGTTAGCATTGTGTTGAACTTGCTATCTTTATGCTGCTGAATTTTCTACTCATATTGCTCCCAGTTTTGAATTATGTTCACTATTAAAAAAAAAGTAACGAGAAAATAAAGCAGCTCGTTACACAACATTTGTTACGAAATTACATTACAAAATACTGCCGTAAAAGTAACGTGGCAATTACAAAATTACCTAAAAATTGTTACGGATTTCAAGTAATGCGTTACTTGTACTGATTACGTCGCAAGTCTGCTTCGTACAATATATATTCTCACAATATTATTGCCACTTTATATTTGTTGAATTTCTTATCCCGCTTGCGAAATATCGACTGTGTCCTGGTCGACTGTGTAAAATATCTTATGTCAAATAAAAGCCCTAAATTCATAGTAAATAAAATAAACAAGAGATTTCACTGAACATGTAAGTTTTACAAACATGATAAGTTAAGAGGTCTGCAAAGTTCACATAAAGTAAACGTTTCATCAAGTGCTAAACGTTCGACATTTGAATTCAAGAAAAACATAAGCAACGTTGACACTTCTTTTTTTTTGTAATAATAACATTCACATAAAAAATCTTTTTTTTTTCAATAAACAAAAATATTTTATTAAGTAACAATATGTTCTAGAATAGTTTAAAAAATTACGTTTGTTTCGCAGAAGTGAACTTCGATTGACTTCCCAGAGCCCCCAGTGGCGCTTGTTTTTGATTCAGCAGCAACCGAATTGAGGCTGGAAAGATGTAGATATTTCAAATATAATAAGCATAATATTGTCACGAATGAAGGTGAAGATACGATAAATATTGAACTGAAATAAACGTTTGATCGGGCGAACTAGTGCCCAAAATAAACGAACAACCGAAGGGGGTAGATGAAGACAACTATACAGAGCGTCGCGTGCTTCGGAGTAGACGGAAACGCAGAATCGAGCTCTGAGGAATTAGTTCGTCATCATCGGAAGAGTGCGACTGAGTCGGTGTCTTGAATATTCGATCTAGAATATACGGGGGCTGAGCTAGAACGATACCATAGAGTTATTATAATGTTCAGGCTAGAGGTTCAACTGGCGCTGGTGTTTATGCGACTTCCGGGATGTAAATTGAAGCAGACAGCATCCAGGCTACTTTTGCGGTGCTCCTGTGCATTTCTATACAAAAAAACAAACAAGCATTTTGTTTCTTTGCCGGAAAATAAGGTGGATAAAATTTGTTATTTGGGTTGTACCGAATAATATTTGTCTTCATTAACGTTGTTAGAATGTATTTGTTTTAGTTAGAGCAGGTTTGGTTACCAGTGAACGAGATTAAAGTTCAAAGTTTGCCAGCATTCATGTGGCATTGTAGATTGCTGCTATGCACGTCCTGTCAGCATGCAAAAAATGACACCGTCGTGCATTTCTACTAGTGTTGAAAACATTGAAAACGTAAAGAATTAAGTGTGGTAACGATAAAAAGATGCATCTTTTTTTTTGTTTCCTAAGCAAGGCATCTTTTATCGGGCGCCTGTTATCTGGCTTCCCTCTATTTTTAAATAGTTAGACTGTGCGGGTGAAAATTTCAACACAAAACAAGCCTCTTCGCACATATTAACGAACAGAAAGAATAAAGCAGTACTTATTTAGTGGAAATCAGAAATATATTACGTCGGCTTCAATTTTTGTTTTCGTGTACATGCACATTAAGTTACTGAACCATTGTTAGTGCGTAATTCTAGCCGTCTCTTGGTTTTCCAGATGTCCTTCGTTCGTTGTATACGTTGATCCCCATGGCTGAAAACGAGCCAACGCCGTGTTAGCGCTAACCCTGTCTGACAGTACACAAAAAATGCATGTACAAAGCCGTTTAGCTTCGTGTTTAATGTCATCTATTTGAAATAAAGACGCCGTAACTGACCAGTTTTTTTGCTCCGTGACTGAAAAACTTTCAATGTACCTAGAACGTACGATTTATTGGTGATATTTGCTCCTATAATCGAGCGCAGGAAGAAAATGCACTGACATTTTCTCATAAAATGCATTACCGCAAGTCAATGTTTTAATGGTTGCTGTCTGCTACATATTGCGACAACTCACTAGCGCGAGTTGAACATCTAGGGTACATTATGTTAACGCTATCTGCGAGATCGATTAGGTAAGGTCATTTTCAAGTCTTTCTTTTTACACTCGGGGTAAGTGTAAGCACGAATTTTCTAGATATGCGGATAATACATTCTTTTTGGTCATACACGCGGCAATATTCAAGTGTCAGTTGTCCCGATCAGTGTAAACCATAGTTGTATTTTAATAAAAACACGCATAGTAAGAAAGATTAGGTAATTATGTGACGTGGGACGATTTCTCCGGTATTATGTCTTATGTCTCGCTGACTCTAAGGCTCACCAGCACAGACTGCATTGTGTACCTATCAAATATTTTTTCAAACATAGATGGAAAGCCTGAAAAACGCCCCAAGTATCATAAAGTGTTTGATCTTGCTTTAAACTTTCTTTTATAGGTGCTAAGTGTTACATGGGTGCCATTTCTCCATGCATTTATAAAGATCGAAGGCCATTATGTGAAGGAAAAACCGTAATCCTAAGCTGGTTAATAAACAAGAACCAATCATTCAGCTTCATGACTCTTGGCATTTAGAGTAATGCAGCAATTGTGCCAATGATCGTACTTTCGAAGAGAAGGTAAAACATTTTAACAATTTTTTACGCAAACCGGTTTCTACATAAACTGCGCTCAATTTTTCTATTTGCTTGTCCTTATTCCACAACCGAGCAAAGGAGTGCCACACTCCCGCCTGCAATGATGCGCGGAGGACTGGCGTCGTTTCAGGAGCTTCGTCATTAACTTGTCAGCAAAACGCTGGACCATTAACTAAGGGTAATATTCCAAGATAATGATAATGAACGTGAGACGTCTACGCCATACTTTGTGTGTTATTGTTAACGGAAGTTACCGCGCTCTTTATACACACAGTTTCGGAATTAGGCGTGAAAAGCGCAAAACGTAATCATGAATGCCTCGAATACAATTGGCAATTTGAATTGGGTTTACATTTATTTATTCTCTAGCTGTAACTGCCGCCAATACTGAAATTGCAACATGCATCATAAACTCGATAATTAGAAAGTTAATCGGGTAATTATTGTGAATTAGGCAACTTGCCTTGACAGCTGCTCTGTGAAGTAAAGTCCGCCTAGATATATATATGCGTGCGAAGACTGCCGCTTTTTAAAATTCATTCATAATATACTTAGACACCGTTCTATATATGTTTTATCTTAATTTTCACATCATGAACATTTCTACTAAATATTCTATATATAACGCTAAATAAACCACGAAACCAAAAATAACAAAAATCACTCTTTTCCCGATCTTGAATTCTGCAATCTATAAATCGTATAAATTTATATTTTCAAATTTTGTATGACATTAACTTTTTTTTTGCTGTTGAATTCCGATTAAAAAAACAGTGAACATTTTGTTGAATGTATTTCTCCCCTTTTATAAGTACCAGAAAAAACGTAGCTATATAAATCCATGAAACGATTGAAAACAACAAAGCTTCGTTCATCATCTTGAATGTTTAATGTACAACAATCTGACGCGAAGCTTCTTGAAGCATGCAAAACCAAACATTAAAGTAATTTTCAAACCAAGCATACGATATTTTTAAAAATGGCTTATTGTGTTGATTTTCTTTAGTTAAAAGTGCATTTGGCACTTTACTTTTCGAACAAGTGACTGTTTACATTCTCGTTTATCAGAGATAACTCGCACGATTGGGTACGATGTAGTAATTTTGTATAATATATATATATATATATATATATATGTGTGTGTGTGTGGTGTGCAACTGAGAAGAAAAGACAACAATTGGTGAAAACCCAAGGCGTCGAAGAATAAACCGTCCATTGTTGCTGTTTCCACCAAGGGTTTTCTTTTCTTCTCAGTTATACCCACGCCTTCGGTCTCCGCCACCATGCCCGTGTATATATGCATATATCGTTGGCATAGAAAATAATAGAGATCGTCGGCGCGCGCTTGGGGCTGGCCGGTTGTTTGGGGATGAACGCGTAGGGCAAAACGAGTGTCAACATCATCGAAGGCAGTTATCGCTTCTTGGATACCTACAATATATATATAAAAGTGGTGGAGATTTACAAATGCTTCTGTTGATATATAGGCAAAATTAAGGTGCGCAAACACAGCAGCCGTGGGATGATATAAATTCAAAAATGTAATGGCGAATTAAGAAAAAGGCTACACAACAACAAAAACAAAAAAAGAATAAAGCGCTGAAAACAAGTTGTATTCGTTTACAAGAAGAACAATCAAAGCTAAACACAAGACCGCTTGATACGCGGAGGATACACTTAACAATCGGAGAATTAAAGTAAAAGTTAAACACAGGAACTTACAAAAATAAATTGCTAAAAAAGAAATAAAGAAAATATTAAAAAATACAAATAGAACTACAAATAAAATCAGAGAGGGGCCTGACAGTGAGTCGACCTTTCGACAGTGACACTGTCTTCTGCAGGACTTAGGCCCACATGGCGCAGGATGTTGGATTTAGACAAGATCTAGGGGGAGAGTGTTGTTAACGCGAAAGCTCGAAGGGTCTTGTTGGCAAATAAAAGCGCAGGGGATTCCAATGTCAAGTTCATTTTTGCCGAAGTAAGGGACGACTAATACAGCTATTTTTCGGCACCTACTCTTCTTTCTTCTGTGATTTTTGCTAATTCGCTATTAATTTAAATTTTTGTATTTTCATCATCCCACGTGTATATATATATATATATATATATATATATATATATATATATATATATATATATATATATATATATATATATATATATATATACCCAGACACCACGCAATATTGAGGCGATATTCGCCTCGGGTCGGAAAAAGTCGTGTGAGTATTGCCGATTTTTCCGTTATATCGGGAAAATTGTGCCAGTACCATTTTGATTCTGCCGATGTTGACGGATTATCTGTAATATTTCGGTGACGCAACCATGATATATATGGTACACGAACCGTGTTTTTCCTTGAATACCGTTTCTGAATTGGCAAGAACTGTGCAGTATTAGGCATTTTCGGCCGATTCGAAAATGATATTGAAAGAAAGCCGGTACTATTTTGACACGGCCGATGTCCACAGAATATATGTTATATTGCACCGACGCAATCCTGATATATAGTTTACGCAAGCCGGGTAACCATGATTGACACGAATATTGTTTATTTTTCTTCTCCCAAAAATATAACTTGGAAAGGATAGACGAATGAGACGGGGACGACGCGTGTGAGAGAGGGGGCAAAATAAGAGGGATAGTGTATCCAACCTTTTAGTGATCAGACTCGCTGGCGCCTTGGAAAGCAAGCTTAGAAAGGGTGAGAGAGAGCAGTTGTGAAGTACCCGTCTTTGGTTAATCCTTCGAAATAGGGCGCTCGGGCCCAACGCAAGATCCGGCTAGGTGCGCGCGCGAGGTGTGTGGGTGTGTGCGCGTGTTTCAAGAAGCGAGAGGCAACGGGCAGTGACTCATGGTGATAGCGACATGCTTCAGAAGGCGCCCCCTCCCCTTTTTTTTTGAACGTGAAAAGCTGCTGACCTCCTCACCCTCACCATGAGAAAAGAGGAGGACCCCTTTGCCCAAGCAAACGGAAACAGGCGAGGGACATTCCAGCAGAGCCTCCGACAGGAAGATCTCAGTTCTCCCCCCCCTTTCTCCGGGGGAAATGGACGACACCGGAGGGGAACAAAAAGGATTGGGAAGGAAGAACGGTACCAGGGGCTGGGCGGACGGGACGGTGCGGAGACTAGAGGCAAATTTTTCTCGGACGGGACGGCCTGGAGGCAGCGAGACATCGACGGACAGGGGGGATATTGAGGAAAGGCTGATTTCCAATGCCATGGGAACTCCACGCGGCTTTTTAGAGACAACCAGATCTGCGAGTGCTTGCCAAGCTCCCCCGCAGGCAACAATAACCGAACTGTGAGTCAGCCACGAGACTTTTGCGCGGAAAGACTTTTCCATAAACTTTCCTCCACCGTTTTTATTGTAGTACTGTGAGCGTCTTGTATGTTTGGTTGCATCAAGGATTTATAAACCTCTTGCTTTTTCGTTGTTGTAATCGACTAGACTTGGGTCCATTCACGATCGCGACGAAGCCCGTTGGCTTTGTAGCTCGATACCTTACGGGGGTCGTCACCCCCGTAAGGTATCGTATATATATAGGCAGCGCGCGTAGCGCTGCTTAGTATGTGAATATAAGCAGCGCTACCGCTGCTTATATTCACACTTGAAGGAGAGGAGACTAGAGGAGGAGAGTTGCACATGCGCGCGAGGTGTGAGTAAGCGAACGCACGCGAAGTGCACGCAGCTGGTATAGAGAGAGAGCGGAGAGAGTAACGCGCAGCTGTTGGAGAGAGGGAAAGGAGGAGAGTTGCGTATGCGTAGTGTGAGTGCGGACTACGACGCCGACGCCGACGCCGACGCCGCGGGATATAGACCCGAGCAAGAGATACTCCGCATCTAAAAGGAAAGAAAAAACGCGAACGAAAGTTTGATAGCCTGCTGCCCACTTCCCGTCGCTCAACTGCCGCCAGCGGAAGCTCACATGACTTCTGATGCGTTTAGGAAGTTTTGACGGTTCAAATTGACCTGTTTTTTGATAAACTAAATTCGCGCCTATTTGCATCAGTCTAAGTCCAGAAATAATCCTAAGTTGGCAATGCGGCGTGCGCGTTTTGACTACCCAATTACATTAGAATGAATAAACCAATAGCAGCATTAGATCCAGATTACAATAACATAACGATTTTTCGTTCTTGACAAAACAAGCAGGGACGTTCTTTGAAAAAAATTGTTTTATTAGCGGTTCCTATAAGTTGCGGCACAATATTTGAGGATGTGTGATTTCAGTGCGGTGTGGCCTCGGCTACAGTTGTATCTCAATGAAATATATTTCAGGCATAAAAGTAAAAAAAATGGCCCTTAGACGAAACTGTCCACTGCATTTATATATGTGATTTATGGATCATATTGGAACTGCGCGTAAATATAGAAAACTCTGATCTTTAACTTCCAAAGGCAGTAACATTTTCATGCAGTAAGAATCAGTGCTCCACCGGCCAACAGTTCGATCTAAAAGCGACGGCCGAAGTATGTTGCAACAAAACGGGAGATATTACATGCAGGAACCTATTTAGAGGTTAATTTGCTATCCTTTGGCTAATTAAGAAGGCCGCACTAATCAAAATATAATTGTCGCTTTACAATGTGATACAAACACCACATCAATGCGTATTTGAAAATCGCCTTCCGCAGTGCTGAGGGTTCGAAATAACTCGAAAAATGAAGAATGTAGCATGCATATTCAAACAGAACGAAAAACCCAAATACTAGAAGCTTAACGTATGCCACTGCTTCGAATTTGCCTAAAGTTGAGCATGAGACTTTCTGTGCGCAATGTATGCACGAATTCTTCCATAGATACCCCTACTGAAAAAACCATTTGAAATTCAAACGGGTGGGAAACTGGTTGACCGTTTGAATCAAATGGGTGCCAAACCTGTCGATCAGTTTGAATCAAACGTGATTATGGGATACGGGTACCCGTTTGAAACGGTACCCGTTTGAAACGGCACCCGTTTGAAACGATACCCGTTTGAAACGATACCCGTTTGATACGGGTGCCCGTTCGACCAGGCACGTGACCACAGATTTGAACGCGCCATTCGGATAGGCAAATTATTTGCTAGCCCTAAATGGATATCGTCTGGAAGGTTGGTTATCTTGAACTCATTTAAGACGTCCCGAAACTCAAAGACCTATTTCTAACATGGAGGAAACACGTGGAAAAAATCGTGCTCGCGCAGGTGCTTGCAAATGGGCAGGAAAACAGACTCAAAAGATCGTTTTCAATTGGCTTTCAAGTTTATTACAACTTATTCCGTAGACAAGTACAAACGTGCAAGCGATCTGTGAAATGTGAAGAGGCACTCTAAGCTTTTATACAGCCGAGGTAATTTTAGACTATAACGGCAGACTTTGGGGAAATTATTCTCCCGGCTGCCGCGAGATTAGACGCTGCATAATTTTTTAGAAAATCTGGAAGAGTACGCGTAGAAGAACGGTCAATCGTTGCCAACAAGTAGGTTGCAGTGAACTTACCATAATAATAGCGGACTTGAAAGAAGTAATCCAAAATATATGTTGACACGGTCAAAGCAGGACAACCACCCAAACACAAAAACGAAAAAGAAGGCTCCTTGAAGTTTCAACACGATGCGGCGCACAAGCTGTCATTTGCCGAACCCAACCAAACCGCAAGAATTCCTCACTTCTTTGAAGAATCGCTTGATGCCGATGTACGTGTAGCACTTTTCGAACACTGATAGCTTTGGTGCACATCCAATACGTTGTCGAGAGACATCCTAAAAAGACCGCAGGGAAAGTTGGCAGATCGAAGCAGGTGGGACGAACGAATTTCGAACTGCACAGGAGAACAAGCAGACAAAAAGCGGCTGCCAACGCGCCCTTGGCCGGATGTCGGAGGCTTTGCTTATCAGGGTGAAGCGTGCCCTCCTCTCCCGGGTCGCGTGACAGAGCTGACCAGAAAGAAGGGAGGGGGCAAGGTCAAGGCGCAGAACGCTGGGACACCCGCACCCTCCTAAAAAAAAAAATTCGTTTTTTTTTTGTTGTTGCAGTTAATGCTAGGGGAGAGGCTGCACCCACCGCTGTACACGCGCTTTCCTCCTCTCTTCGAATTGCCACAGAAAGCTGACCGCGAGGCGTTTGCGGCCTCGGAAAAGCAGGCGAATTGTTTTATTTATTTATTTATTCATACTGCAGGCCATTTCAGGTCCAAGCAGGGTGGGACAACAAGAAATAAAAAACATAACTAAACAGAGTAAACCAACAAATGTGGTACACACTGGAGGTGTAGCTCGCTTGAACGCTGGAAATGGCGCGCGCCGGCCAGAAGCTCGGCTTGCGCCCGAGCGAAAAAAGCACCCAGCGCGAGCTCGTAATTTGACTGCTGCAACAGCGGGCCTGCTCTCGCAATGCTCGATGTTCGTGCTGCCACGTGTTCGCGCGTTACCTTCGCTGAGTCTTGAATTGAGGCGAAACGGAGTCTAGAAGTATATTCTTTCACGCGGTCGCGTCCTCTGCGAGAGAGATTCGAGCTGAATAAGTAAATTGAGGCAACAAAGAACGCCAAAGTTTTAAAGTTCGGTCAAAAATATCGGCTCGGACTCGTCGCATGTTTACGTAAAAAAAGAATTCTTTATTGTTGTTGCAGTATAAGCGAACATCAGCGCAATCAAAATATAAATTTAATTACTTGCATTTCGCGGACGATTGTAAATCGATGAACCGGCGCTCCCGGCTTTCCCGAAACAGGCTGCCACTGCTGAAACTGGCGTGTCCATGCCCCCGATCTGTACGTTCAGTATTAAACGGGCTCCAGAGAGCCGTTTGATTAAACCGGTACAGCTTGCCGGTCACCGGTACCCGTCTGTGCAACATGGTCACCGGTTTGAGCAAACGTGCGACAACTTTGCCCAAACGAGTGACCCATTTGACCACACAACTGACCCGTTTGCCAAAGAAGTGACCTGTTTGCCCAAATAGGTGACCGTTATGGCTCATACGGGGGACCCCTTTGAGCCATACGGGCGACCCCTTTGACAAACTGCTGGCCGGTATGGCCAAACTGTTAACGGTATGAACCCGTTTACTTTCATACAGGCGCCGAATGGTTTTTTTCAGTAGGGTATATCTTTTGTCAGAAGCTAAGTCCGCCGTTATTCAAATACTTGAACGAGCAACAACGATCAAATGTAATAAAAAAAAGCTCACTTGGCATTAACTGCGATGGCAACAAATAAGACAAGTTGAAGAAGCGTAAACACATTAAGCGCCATTTCAGGACCTTTGGTAGGGCTTTGAGTGAACATACAGAAAGTGTGTGCTAGTTTTATACACGCGGAAATGACAGCTCTGATGTAATTTCAGTCCAAAACAACCTTTATAAAATATCAGACTTGTATTGTAACATTAAGTAAACACAATCATCTGCTGCGATTCGGCGCACCATTTGGGGGAACGTATCATTGAGAGGTATAATTATTGTCCTTTTTGACATAGAACATATATATTTATTTTTTAACATGGAAGTTGATCAAACCAATTGTCAGTGGGACATCTGCGGTCCAGTAGTTGCGGTACGATGAACTTTTTAAGTTAAATGTTTCAGCAGTCCCCCATAATGCAATTTTTACAACAGCAAACAATTAATGTTTTCTATGTCCTTTTCCACGACCTTACAACTTTTGAAAATAATTGTTACCGAATTGTATACACTACCCTTCCAGGGCCAACAACTTTTGCTGCAGTCAATCTTCATCCTGTTCTTTTAAATGTCAGCCACGTGTTCGTGGTACGCACAACTCTCGTTGGTTTTGTTCAAATCCGTCACCGCGGACACTGCGGCTGCGACTGTATAAAGGGTGTTCGTGCCATCTCCGGTCGCCATGACAAGGAGAGAGTAATACTTCCGGTTCCCCTATATTTACCTTGTCTTGTTGGGTTCCTCGGCGATTGCGTAAGAGCTATCCTCTAAAACAGTCCTTGTGTCGTGTTTTTCAATGACCGATACGCACCGCCCCGAACAATATGTCACCATAGTAGATATTTCGATAATCTGGAGACGAGGGACACCCGGAACGACCCTGAGCATGGGTGATCAGAGGGCGGTGGCATAGTAAACGGTGCTAGTCTACTTCGATATGCTGCCTAAAGATGGCGCAACGCAACAAACCTAGAGCATAGCGAGGGTGTGGCGCCTAGACCGATCGTCTCCGCACATCGATAGGTTATACGAGGGCATTGCAGGACGTATAAATGTTAAGTGGCACGGTGCTCTGGAAAAAAAAAGAAAGAAACTTTGAATATTGAAGAAACTAATTCAAACATTTAGAAAATCCTGCATTACAGGCTCTAGCTTCGGGTTGAAGGAAGCGTAATAAAGACTTTTTGAAGTTCGTTCTTCCAAACCAAGAACCGGAACGGTTACCTGCGTGGAAGCTCAGCGCTTTTCTTCGGGGACCAGGCGAGGTAGGTGCGATCGCCGATGCCTTGCTGTTCACGATGTAGGTTTCAAGTCACCCTCAGGTATGTGAGCCAAGCCGGCCAGGCAATTCAAATACGTTGTCGTGAAGATGCAACAACGATGCTTTCCGCTGATTTGTCCATTTATTTGGGAACACGCGCTCTTTCTTTTATTCCATATATTAGGAAAGCGTGTCGATCCGGTATAAGTAAATTTAAGGAGGTACCGCAATTTTAAATTACGCTCTACTCGCTGCAGGACCTCAAGAAGAAGAAAAATGATAGCGAACCGAAGCAACCTGCTCCCCCCAAAAGTTTGGCCATGTTGGTTTTCCTTTACCTCTGTACAAGAAATTACTAAAATACGTATGCCATTCAGTTCGCCCTTACAAGAATGGTAAGCAATTGTCGGCATAGTTAATACTAACTGTATATTTCAAAATGCAGGTCTGGAGCGTAAAAAAAAGCGTTGAAAATTTTTTCGAATTTAATTCACATCTAGGTGTATTAGGACTCTCTTTAACTTGTATCGTTAAAATGTGTCTGCGGTCAGTGCGCCTCTAACGATATTTTTAAATTTATAATTTGTTTTATTCAGAGAGATGCTTAGGTTGCTCCATATAATGTCAATCACGGTGCATTGAAACTTTTTCAATCTCTTGCGACTGGAGACCAGATTATCGCAACCTATCGGATCCAGTATATTTCCTATTTTTTCCTCCATGACTCGTTTCTTGCTTATCTTGAAACACTTGTCAGAGTTATAAACGGCCATTTCTCATTAATGGTCCGTAAAGTTTATGTCGTAAATACCGAAAATATGCTTCGCTCTAGTGAAAGGCGGTTCTAGAGTTATTGCATTGATAGTGCCAGCCTGCCATTATGTTCTCTCGTCCTGAGGTATTTTAAGACGTCTTAAGGCCCACTGTCCAAGGGAGTTGCAAGTCTGTGAACGGGTCTTAACACACTCTTTGAGACACTCTCTAACTCGAAATAATTCGCTTAAAGGGACACTGACACCTCCCAAAAATGTTTTTTCGTTTTTTGCCAGGCGTTTTGTTATGGTGTCGGATGATTACCCAATTTATATTTTGCAACAGAGTAGCGTATTTTAAGAAAAAATAAAGCCAAAAGACGCAACTGCTCAAAACCGAAACCGAAACCCGAGCATGGAGGTCGGAGGAGTGGAGAGGAGAGAGTGGCGGAGTCACGTGGCTACACCCGACCGTGCGCTTTTGTTTTCTTTTTTTTTCCCGTCTGCGTAGCAGACGACATGCGGCGTAGCGGGAACTGTTTGCCACGCGACTCTTTTGCAGTTATGTTTGTTCCGCTCGCTGTTCTGTACTCCAAGATGAGTTGTTTTGTACATTGATGAGTTGGAGATGAGTAGTGAGTGCCCGTGGTTAATTTCTATGATCGGCTCCGAAAGAATACACCCAAGATGTTGCTTGAAGAGCTGGCTCACATGTCTTGCGTCCGAAAAAAGTGGCATTGTGCGAAAGAGTTTCCGAAAGACCAACGGGATCTTACGGGCACCTCGGAAAGCGGACACTACCTGATTTATATGCTCCTTGCATTTTGTGGAAAGTGATTACATTGAGTTCGCAGGTGTCAAAAAGAAAATCCCATCCCATTTAATTCAGCGACGTTTCGCCCACAACATTTGTTTGTTGCTTCAGTGATGATTGTGAAAAAATAAAAAAATAAAAACATCAAAAAATGTAAAAAAAAGAAAACTCCACCACTGGGTAATTAACCCGGTCCTGCCGCGTGCGAAGCGGACGTCGTTCCCACTGAGCTACTGTGGGATCTCTTTCCTTAGTAACAATTGAGCAGGTAGACTGTAAGTTGGAAAGTTTGCTGCCGATCTTCCTCCAGCAAAAGCATTCCCGGGTCGAAGTCGGGAAGCACCACGCATTGGCGACATTCGCATCTAGTAAAAAAATTCCATGGGTGCATAATGCACTCGAAGTAGACACGTCGTGCTTGAGGTTTGCGCGAGCGATGTTCAGCCACGAGAAGGGAGCGACGGCTCGGCGACTTCTTCGTGCAAATCGGATTGGTGGTCGGGCGTGTCGTACGGGATCAATACCAATTATTTTGATCAGTCCCAAATTTCTCTTTTAAAGGCAGACAGAATTCGCCGGTACCGCGAAGGACAGTTCTGAAGTAGAGGTCCCACGCCCGTCGTCCGCTGCCATCGCCGTCCTTTCGAGTCCCACGATACGCGAAACGACGCACGCACAGAATGCTTCCGGTTCTCTGTGCAACTTTTTTTTTCAATTAACGTATTTGCAGTTTTTTAGAAGCCACAAAAAATGGGTTTCATATTTGTTTTCTATTTTTAATATTGAGTGTGTGCCTTCAGTGACCAACGACTTTCATTAAATTTGGTAGTCACATCGATACCTTAGAAAACGGCTCGTTACCACAGAAGAGAGAGTGATCGAAACTCGAACCGGCCAGTTCTTGATCGGCGGTTTTCGGGCAGGAAGAAACCGAATTTCGAGTCGCAAATTGTGTTCTGGGTAGTTGGGCTCTCATATGTCCTGCACAACTAAAAACCTCGGCGAGCATAAACAACACCCCCGTCAGTGTCCCTTTAAGAGATAAAAAATATTTGTTATATATATATATATATATATATATATATATATATTTAATTTCGATCTGTATTCCTTTCGTGACTTTCAGCAAAGTTGTTTTACGTGTGAACGATACAAGATATTGTAATTGCTTTTGTAATTAGCAGAAAGATCAAATTAGTTATTTGTGAGCATAAGAAATGCAATATTATAACTTCAGTATAAATCTGTTACACATATGTTAAAAAGGAGCATTTGTAAAACCTAGCTAATTGCAGATCGATTTGCTTAAAAGCCATACTTATTTGTTTTATCTTTAATTAGTAGCAAGGCATTAACTTGGTTGTTTGGAAATTGTAAATGTAACATATAGTATTTTGCTTATATGACAATTATTGAAGATTGAACGTTCGCAGGTCTGCGTAGTAGAACACCAAGCTTTATTGCGGAGTGGCATACTTTTTACGTGGCATTAATCAGGATTTCAGTTATTTTTAAGGTAGCGTGTTAATTAAAGCAATATTATTATGTAACTACCTCTGTCACAACACAATGTTGGCCAGGAGCACCTATGCATGACGCAGTCACAGTAAACAACTGACAACATTAACGCTTCAATTTCAGTAATACACACAAAATATATCATTTGCTTTTTATGTTTACATTATATTTACTAGAATAATTGTGCTACTAAAAAAATTAAAGCGAAAAAACGTTTTCGATAAATTTAATTTTGAATTCGCTAGACTTTCAAAATGTTTCTTCGTTCAAATGTATAAAATATATTTTATATTGCACATTAAATATTGAATTTGTATTCATTGAAAAGTGCTAGATTTTATATTCCTGTTGATTTAAAGGTGATTAAAATATTTTAAACACGTAGCAAGTAGAAATGCTACAATTTTATTTAAGTCGGAAAAGGAACGCAGTTGTATATGTAGGGACAATATTTCATAATCTACGATTATTTCTTTTTAATTTCTGCAGCTTAATTGGATCTACTTTGAGAGTGTTAAAAAAGTCCTCAAAGCACTTGGTTTACACCCTCGAGGTGCATGGTGAGCTCACATCCTGCCGGGTGACTGAAGTATTTCTATATGGTTCCCTATGGGACTGACGCTTATCGGTGTCGTTGCAGCCGGGGCCGGCCGTTCCAGCCGGCCGTTACAGGCTTACAGACGACCGTTACCACCAGACGCGGTTAAAGCCGGCCGTTACAGCCCGCCGTTACAGAGGGCCGTCAACAAGCAGGCGTTATTGCCTGCTGTTGCAGCCAGGTATTGCAGCCATAGGTAACAGAACTCCATCGAAATCGACTGATAAAACACTTTTTTTAAGTAAAATACATTCGAAGCTATTTCGATGTTCATCCGCACCTAGGTGGTGTGCGAAAAAATTGCAGAAGCGTGTAAGAGGTTACTGCGGCTGCAACTCTATACAGGGTGTTTCCTTTTAATGCGAGAATTTTTAAGGGCATTTATTTTGATGATTTCTGTCTTCACTATGTACTTATCAGGCTCTGCGCACATTAGAAAAGGGAGTAATCTCAATTTTAAGAAAACAGGAAAGTAAAATATGCTGATTATTTTTTTTAATTTCTTAAATTTGTTTATTTTGTAAATGTATTTTTGTCTATACACTAATTCCCACTTTAGACCTAAAACCACTAATAAAAAGATAATTGACACACTTTAGTAAGAAATTTTTTTCTGAAACAGGATAGTATCCTTATCAAAGGTTCACCGAGGACGATATATACATGGTAAAGAGAAACCTCGTCTAACCCTACCAAAATAGTTTTAATAAAAATCTCTTCGAAATAAGAGCACACACCCTGTGTAATGAATGAACAAAACATTTTCTTGCCCTCATTTATTTGCTTAGAAGAGGTGCAAGCAAATGTTAGCAGATGTTATATTAACTGAATAGTTCAAAATGCGCCGCTTCGGCCGTAAAAAGAACAAAAAAAACATTGAATATTTTTAAGCTCTTTTATATCTAGGTATAGTACGACATCAGTATTATGTTTTGTTTAAACGTGTAAGAGGTCACCGGAACTGCAACTGCACCAAAAAAAAATATTACTTGTCTTTTGACGCGCCCTTTCAAGGAGTGCAATAACATGTTAGCCGACAAAATAGTAACTCTATAGTTCAAAGACCCCTGCTGCTGTAAAAATATAGAGTGAACTTTGAAAGTCAGTCCGCATCTACGTGTAGTTCGTACAATACATTAAACGTGCCAGTGGTCACTTCGACTGCAGCGGTAAAGTAAAGATATATAAAAAAGGAATATTGAACTTTACGTCCTCAAACAAGTAAAATGAAATGTTAGCTGAGGAAATATTAACGTTATAGGTCAAACGACACCCCAGCTGCTGTAAACAACAACATTGTGAGCAAAATGAAAGTCCATACGAATAGGCGTGGTACGACCACTACTTTATTTTCTTCAAGCATGACGGCGGCCACTGTGAATGCAATTGAATTTAGCAAAGCTAACAAAAAAATATATTTATCCTCTACAGCCACCTTGCAAACTATGCAAGCAAATACTATCCGAGGAAACCTTAAATTTCTAGTCTAGAAGACAACACTGCAGTTGTAAAGAAGAAAGAAATAAAATGAATGTTATTTGAATTTTCATCTGCATCTAGTCTTAGTACTAACAACTTTATTTCGTTTCGTTAAAATGTATCAGTAGTACAGTGACTGCAACTTTAATAAATGAATAAAATCATCTTCGGTGTAATTTAACGCGCCGTTACAGGAAGTACAAGAAAATGTTAGTATATAACATATAAACTATACCGGGTGAAACAAGGAGACGGCAGGCTCTTTAAATCGACCGGAAAATTCGGTTTCTTAACCTATCGCGCTACGATTTTGTGCAGCGTTGCCCACAGATGGTGCATTTTTTTCGTAAAATTTGCAAAGAACGAACTTACCTGAGGAAAAAGTAAAGAAAGAAAAAGGCTTAGCTCCTATGGAAACGCAGCGACGCCACCAGTCTTCAAACAACGCAGCGCCGTTTCGCACGGGAGACAAGAGATGGCGCAACGAACGCCGCCAACGAACGAGCATGCGGCGCCGAGAGCTGGCACTTTAGCAGACGATCCTTTCGACTCAAAAGCGGCGCGGTAACGCCAAACTTTCGACAACAAAAACAGGCGCGGTAACAGCAAGGAACTGCAGTTCCTTGTCTGCTAAACACGATGGCTCTCGGCGTCGTCTGCTCGTTCGTTGGCGGCAGTTGGCGTCGCGACCGCTTGCGCCATCTCTTGTCTCCCGTGCGAAACGGCGCCGTGTTGTTTGCAGACCGGTGGCGTCGCTGCATTTCCATAGGAGCTAAGCCTTTTTCTTTCTTTACTTTTTTCTCAGGTAAGTTCGTTCTTTGCAAATTTTACGAAAAAAATGCACCATCTGTGGGCAACGCTGCACAAAGTCGTAGCGCGATAGGTTAAGAAACCGAATTTTCCGGTCGATTTAAAGAGCCTGCCGTCTCCTTGTTTCACCCAGTAGTTCAAAATATACACCTGATGCTGTAAAATACATTGAGAGAAGAAAAGGTAGGCAGCCCAAGTGGTCTTCATATGATGCCGACTTTCAAAACCGACGTAGGACCCACATCGGCCCTCCTTTCAGATCCCACTTTGTGCTGCTTTGGTAAGTATGTTTCAAAATATACGGTGCATTCATGTCCAAGGAGACCAAATGGACGTCGGTGAGCCTGTGTAGATAAAAATAAATATCGGTCCCTCTGATGCTGATTGTACCATAAGCATAATATTAGGACGGGCGATCATCACAGTTCGGCAGCAGTGCACACTGAAAGCACCACGTTAAATCTTACTGTCTTTCCGCCGCAGGTAAAAGCACTGACGATATTAGTCAGCTTTCCTTAAATATATTTTGGGTGCACTGCTGCAGAGCTGAGTGTTCTTCTGTTTTCGAGAGATGGATCTGCAAAGATGAGCAATTATACCAAGGACTTCGTTAAGGCAATTGATGACAGCGGCGTGAGGTCGGTGCAGAAATACGGTTATCAAAGCAAACGTTAAATTTAGTAGTGACACTTACGGCAATTTTAAGAAACATACAAACGAGGTGTAAGAACTCCGACAGGAGCTACAGAAGTTAACAACCCTGAATCATTAGCTTGACATCGAGAACGACATATTACGGTCAAAATCGCGAAACTTGAAATATATCAGCGTTCCAGCGATCTGGAAAAACAAGGGGATCCCTCGGAGCGAGATGCGGAAGATATAGTTAAACAAATTGGCAGCATCGTGGATGGACCCGTCACTGACCTATGTCATCGTGTCCCAACATTGAAAGAAGGCCAGTGCAACATTATTGTATGGTTCGTTCACCTACAAGAAAATATTAAGTCTTAGCAAAGGCAAAGAAGCATAAACTAACAGCGGCTCTCGAGTACGGTGGCCCAAGCATACTATATTACGTGAATGAACACTTTACGGGAGCAGGCAAAAAGCTGCTCTGCGCTGCCACCGCACAAAAAACGTTGTGGTGGGTAGAAGTATGTCTGAGCTAGGGTCGGAAACATATTTGCAGACTTGTACGTAGTTCAACTTCTCTACTCAAGTTGCAGTAGTTTAAATACTTTTTGAGTCTTTTACTAACTTTCAATTACATTTTTATTTTCGTAATGAGTATTTTACCTTTATTACTTTATCCGAGTAACCTCTTCTCAAATTACAAATTACTGTCGAAGTTTAGTGGTTGTTTTGCCTGTCAACGAACATTCCAGCACAAAAAGAGATAATATGTTGGAAGATCAGCTCATATATGCAAAAAGGGGGAGCGATGCGGCGACGGAAAAGGGGGGGGAATATAATGGTTTGAGAGTCCGAAACCCCCAAAATTTTCACG
The DNA here is from genome assembly GCA_037355805.1 of Ixodes ricinus. Classification (NCBI taxonomy): domain Eukaryota; kingdom Metazoa; phylum Arthropoda; class Arachnida; order Ixodida; family Ixodidae; genus Ixodes; species Ixodes ricinus. The sequence goes on from JAZHYW010016401.1 coordinate 20,922, forward strand.
AGCCTCTCACTGCAGCAACACTGCTAAAAGGCGCGGAGAGCGAAGAGACGCGACTCAAGAGAGGCCGAATAACTGTGGGGTTAGCGCCGAAGACTGGCTTATTTTTATGTAACGAAGCTCAAGCAGACTTGACCCATTTAAAGAAGGGGCTGGTCCCCGCTTCTCCGCAACGTGGGAACTCTTTCCCACTACATGATCCGCACACGCTGCAGCCTCGCTCAAAAAGGCCACAAAATGCAGCACTGTCTTAAGCTCATCTGGCGCTCCCGTAGTTTGTGCTGTACTCGAAGAATCGCGTGTTAAAGGGCAACGCAAAGGTGACCTTTCTACGTTGCTTTTTTACAATACTCAGAATATGCTGATCTTTGAAGCTTCGAAGATCCTTCTAAAAACCTTAATGATTCCCCCGATTTTTATATAAAAATATAAGCAAAAAATGTTGGAAAGTACTCTGAGTACATGGAACTTAACGTACTACTGTTAAAATAACTTCTACTTTACTTGAAGTACATTCTCGAGGATGTACTTGTACTTTACTGAAATATTTTGTCTGGTAGTTTCCGAGGAAAGTTAAACTCCGGACTTCAATGTACATTCCCCGAATTTGAAAACAAAAATGGCGTATCGTCATGTGAAAGCGCGTCTTTCAAGACTTCACCTGGTCATTTATCTGGTGATATAATGGCGGCTATAAGACCGACACAAATAAGTGCCTTATTAGTTGATTATGTCAAATAGCGCCTCAGCGAGAGTAAAACAGCTACTCTGTGGCGACATCAATTGATAAAATATTTGCTGCCATTTCGAAAAACCTGATGCACCTCCGATAGCCCTGGAGCAATGCATACCACTTAAAAAACGCTGTATAGAAATGAAAGGGCATAATTAAGGATTGTGTTCAAAGTATTTGCACTTAACCTTGAAAAATATCGTATATATGGTACGCAACTTTAAGAACATTGCACCCGGTGTACTTACTACTTTGCTTGAAGTACATAACCTCTCATTTACTTTGTACTTTACATCAACTACTCTTTAAATGTACTTTACGCGACACTGTAAACAAGAAAACACCGTCTATAATTTGAAGCTTCAGGCAGTGCTATACCTGAAAGTAGAAATAATACATTCCTAATATGTCAATGAAAAAAATTAGGCACGCAGAAGATTTAGCTTTGAAAGCATTGCTGTAAAAAAAGCCGATTCATATTTGGTAGCAGCAATTTCCTAATGGATCAAAACCCACGTGCTTTCTTGTTACCATAAAAAGCATATACAAGTAACTTGCAAAGTAATTCGCTACTTTTTACGGTAATTAGCAATTTTCCTAATCACTTTCCGTTTGACTAATGTCTACTCTACTTAAATTACCTTTGAGGTCAATACTAAGCAACTTAGCTTAATTACGTTTTTGTATAGCTTGTACATGTCTGCATATTTGCACGTAGGGACGACACTTCTGACGTTCTCAGAATTAACAGTCAAAGCGACGTCGAGAAACTTGCCAACTGTGGTTTCGTAAACATCGCGATCTAGAATTTTATTTTCTAATGACGGGAGGCCAGCAGGAATATAAATAATATGACATTTTAGCTTTCAATAAAATGTAGAAGTATTACCATTCACATTTTTCTGTCATGCATCTAAACACTCGCTGTATTCCAAGTAAACAAGACAAGCTTGATTTATTCCTTCATTCCTTATTTGTTAATTTCCGCGTGAACTTTTTTTTTTTTATTAGAGCGTAGCTTTCGGAAAAAGAGTTCCACCTTATTTTGAAAATTGCACATGCAAAAGCTTATACAAAAGAATAGAAAGGGGTAGTGGAAAAGCCATGCAGTTTAAAAATAACATGCGCTACGGAGTTCACGGAGACTAGAAAATAATGAACAGTAGCACTCCGTGTCTGGTTGCAAAACTGGAATCCATGAATATGGCTAGTTTGTATCGGACGCTCTCTGGCAATGTTCCTGATTTACTGAAAACTTTTGATAACTTGTTGGGTTTTCTGGGCGAATGTTCACTACCATTTTTTATACTTGGGACATTAACATCAAAAGCATCTCCAGTGATGGACAAGCAAAATCGTTTAGAGACATTTTTTGGATCAACACGCCTGTAAAAATAGCATAACGCTTCCCACCAAGGTGGTTGAAGAGAGTGCTGCATTCATGAATATTCGCATCGCAACTTAAATTACAAATAACGCTATATTTGGCGCTTTGACGGAAGACGTGAGTGATTACCTTCCCATCTTTTACTACGCCATTCTTATCTCGGAAAACCGAAAAACAAACTGAAGCACTTCTTGAACACAAATATAAACGACGAAATCCTGAAACCCTTTACTCGCGTTGCTATGGAAACTAGCAGCGAGTAGGTGTATGGCTCTAAAAAGATAAATAGTGCAGTCAAAAATCGTTTATCAAAGGGACTGATTTGACCGGTGTTAAAATGGTAAAGGCAATGAACCAGCATTTTATTTACGTAGGCAGATGTATGGCGTCAGAAGGTAATGCAGACTACGATGCAATAACGCCAAAAATGATCGATTCTATAATGCAGTTTCCGACAATAGTGCACGAAGTACAAACAATCAATGAAACAAATAAAAAATATGTTTCGACTGAGAATGATGAGGTCAAAGCCTCCTTATTAACAGGGCAGCCGGAATTAATCGCCCCGTACTATCATACATAGAAAATAAGATGCTAGAAAGCGGTATGTTACCAGGCGATTTAAAGTTGGCTAAAGTTACTCCATTCCATAAGGATGATTGCCTAGGAAATCTTGAAAACTATAGGCCGATTTAAGTCGCTGACAATATTTTCTAAAATATTTGAGGCCATAATAAAAGCCGCATGGAAAGCTCTTTAACAAAGCATCAAGTAATATCACCTGCGCAGTATGGGCTCAAAAAATAAAACCAACAGAACAAGCCCTACTGGGTATTAAGGAGAAACTACTTACAAATATTGAAAATAAGTTAACAACACTCGGCCTAATGTTGTATTCAGAAAATTAGAACATTATGGTATTCGCGGTACAGCACTCGCGTTATTAAAAAGCTAATGAACCAATCATCCGCGATACGGAAAAATTAATAAAGTTTAATCGAATATGCTAGGAGCGCATTATGGAATCCTACAGAGTTCTATATTTGGCCCATTTTTGTCCTCATTTATATTAATGATATCGGGAACATACTCGCAGTTCTCCATATCTAATATTGTATGCCGATGACACTAATACTTTTATTCATGAAGAAACACTTGAATGTCTGGAAAAAAGACCGCAAATACTTAACTTGTAAAGCTTTCAAGATGGCTGAGTTTTAACAAATAAAATTTTACGCTAGCAAAACAAAGTATGTCAGTTTTAAGGCGTCAACGAAACTTTATGCAAAAGATCCTCAGATTATATTTTAAGGTGAATTAATAGATCAGGTGAGAGAGCAAAAATGTTAGGCGTAGTGGCTTGATCAAGAGCTGAATTTGAGTAGGCACGTACATAAATTAACGTCCGAGTTATCGCGAGTTGTGGGTTGTATTTATTAAGTATCAAGCCTTGTGCTTACATTGCTCGTTGAAATGCACTACTCTCCATTTTCTTTAAAATGTGCCATGGAATTCTTATTTCGCGCACGAGAAGGATAACGGATTACATTAATTTCTTAATTCTAAAAAAAGAAGTTGCTGGAAAATTATAGAATTAACGTGAGTGAACATTCCGCTCAACTGCCCTTTATTAGATGCAATATTTTAAAACCAAATCAAATATATTAATTTAAATTATTTCAGCTCATTTATAAAAATGACATTTAATGTTACGCACGGCGAAAAATAGTATTCATCGTACCGGTTGTAGTCACGTCACCACAAGGACACCGTATATCAGAAATAATTACGGAAGGCAGAACTATGAACTGTGAACACTATTTCCCAATATATAAAAAAGAGTGCAGGCGATTTCTGGTGGGCAGCCACATAAACATTCAGTAAACCTAACTTACTTTACATGTGTATAAAATGTATATTATGATCATTTGTTTAGCAATTTATTTTACATTTTAATTTCATTGCTGACTCCAGTATTTTCCATCCGTACATTGTATAGTCAGATCTTGTTATGTACTTGGTAATATCGCCTAGTTTGTGCTATTCTTTCTGAGCATTCTTTTTTTTGTTGTTGTTGTTTCTGTTTTTGTCGTGGAGTTCGGCGGAGCACTGTTTTGTACTTAAAACTTTAAGGGACCATCGCCTCGTCAGGCTTGATAGCTTTTTCACTTGCCTTATCTTCTGACACAGTCAGAAACAAAACAAGCCGAATAAAGACACGCCAGACGTAGTTTTGCACGACACGTCGCAACTTCAGGATTATTTCTTCTTTGGGAAAAATAATTAGTTGAGCGCGCAATACATATTCTAAGTCAGAGAATTGCAAGTTTTTTTTTCTGGGTAGGTATGGGGCGTTAATTTTTGTATGCTGCGAGATATCACTTTAACTAGTTCTAAGTGAAGGTTTCCAAGTGCATTTGACTCCAGTTTTCAACGGCGGCTTTCAGGTCTATATAAGTAATCAAAACATATTTTGATATTATTGATGCGTTCCATGCTACAACAAAGGTCAGCACCTTGCCTCGACTACCGGAGTAACCAAGTACCTACTCTAATTTCTATACAAAACTACACTAATAGAGAAGTGTGAAAATAGTAAAATCTACATGTTTCCATTTTGTAGAGTTACCAGAACTGTTGAAGCACATACAAGGGAGGTGTAGTTAAACCTGGCCACATTTCTTTTTAGTGGAAGGAAAATATTGTTTTAGCACTTTAGGTCACTGAGTCTCTGAAACATGTTCACTAACATTATACTTCAGGTTGATTCTTCCATGGCCACTTTTAGGTCACATAATCTTCCAGAATTTCTTCGGGTTAATACACAAGATTGAGGGAAAGTTCTACGAGAAGTATTTAATTTATTTAGTTTAAGGGTCCTTAGTATAAGTCCTGAGTGCAGTGCAGTAGGATTCTTAGATGTCAGATAAGTTTGTTCTTTCGCCCTTGCCAGGACACGATTTTCTTATTGCTTACTGACCGGAATGATTTGTTATACACCAACTCATGTTTACAAACAAACGGGAGCGCCCGGAGCATCCCTAGCGGACGCCACCGGCGCCGCGCATGCGCGATGAGGGTGTGGCAAGAACTCGCCGTAGCCCATAAACACACAATTGAAATGCGATGTTGTCGGCGTCAGTGTGAGTCCCCTGCCCTTTTTCGCGTTCGAATTGTTTGTTCTACGTCTTCCTGGAGATGTCTATCCTGAGCGGCGTCAGCGAAATTACCGAGGCCCGTTACACCGCCAAACTTCGCGTGAATAATGTGACATGTGGCGATTCATTCCGCGTGGACTCCGCAGAAGCTAGCACTAAAGCCTGATTCGCATGATGAGATTTTCGCTCGGAATTTTTGGTCGCGACGCCACACGGGCTGCAAAAGCGTGAACCGTAGCTGAGATGGTCGACGTCGATATTGACAATCGCAAGCAGAGTCGGACCAACTGAATTAGGCATAACAAGTCGGTGAGGGTCACTGGTAACAACGACCAACATCTCTTAGTCACCAGCCATCGAGTTCGTCAACAACTCCTTCTTACGTCTTTGAGGCCTGCAGGCTTTGTCGCAAGAACCGGGCAAACATTTGGTCAGCAATACGAACTGAATCCAGC
>JAZHYW010016404.1:0-113796 GCA_037355805.1 Ixodes ricinus
TAAACAAACACATTTATTTACAGTTATATACAAAACACAATACTATGTACAAATGGTTCACTCACTTGGAATATGATACAAGCTATTTACATACTGTCATTGAAGACCACATAGCATTTGAGTCATTAGTATACTTTTCTCCAACCAGATAACGGTGTTGATATAGGTATCAATTCTGCATAGTTTATGCTGCAAGCTAGAGAGCTTGATTTATATGATGTCTGGGGAACGGCTGAGATTGCTTACAACTTCTTTCCATTCCGTATCTTCACAATTCTTAACCATCCGTTGACCCACTGGTATAGCTATGTTCTTGAAATTTACCCATGAAGGCTTTGCAGCCCCACCTTCCCTGTCAACCTTCCTGGTTTTCCATAGACTGTAAAGCCCTAGAACGACAAGCGTGTCGAGCACACTATCTAGTTGCTCTGAAAAATGTAAATAGCGAAGAAGCTTCTCTTCCACCTCAAAATCTTTCTTCAATGTTCTTTTGAAAACATCCCAAAAGAAAAACGCGTCTACACAAATTACAAAAGCATGTGTAAATGTCTCGGTAGTCTTGCAGAGTCTGCAGTCCAGGGACCATGCTTCCTCAATGCCTCGGGACTCAAGCCACTCCTTCACCGGCACAGTTCGTGAATGGAAGCGAAAGAAAAATGTTTTGCATTTTGGCGGAATTGGCATTCTCTTAATTCTTTTCATGAGGTCCATATTACAGTTTTGTGGAGGATCGAACGGGCTTAGTCGATATAACGGTTCAGGGAACAACGTTCTTAATAGCTGCTTTACTAGACTTATTTTGGAGCATGACTCTAGAAAGGCCTGATCAAATCTCTCTTTTAGGAAATCTAAGGTGTCTGCTACTTCCTTATAAAAACCCCGCAACTTTCCGATCTTCTGCGAGACCACCAATCGGTTCTCAGGTTCAACGTAGTTTGTCAAAAATAACTTCTTACAAATTTCAAGGAATGGGTGTTGTGGTTTCTGGAAGAACTTCCACCTAGCAATTAATTGCCTCACAAAGATATGACCTAGGCCAAGACCACCGTCTTCTATAGAACGGAATAAATTAGATCGTCGCATCGGTTCATAGGAAGACCTCCAAATAAATGTGGCAAATATCCTATTGAACATATTGACCGTCGTCCTTGAACAGTGTAGGACCTGGAGGAGGTACGTCAGTTTCGACAAGAAAAAGATGTTGCAAACGGCAGCTCGGCCAAAGATTGAAAGGTACCTCATGTTCCACATGCGCGCAGCCGATTTAACACTCCTTCCGACGCTGTCCCACATAGACTTCGGGTTGTCCATAGCACTTAAAGGCACCCCTAAGAGTTGCGGTTTGCTTGTTGACCATGTAATGCCTACAAACTTAGATGGCATTGTCCCCCACTCCCCACACCAGGAGCCACAACTTTTGTCATTGTTAATGGCAGCACCAGACGTAGCACAGAAGTCTGAAACACATGACATTGCGTTAAGTATGCTCGGTTTATCGGAACACACCAGCACCAGATCGTCAGCATATGCGAGAATTTTCACCTCGCAACCGTGGAGACGAAAACCTTGAACCGTGTTGTTGTTTATGATGCTTCTGCAGAGTGGTTCCAAATACAAGTCGAAGAGTAAGGGTGAGAGGGGGCAACCCTGACGCACCGAGCGTTGAACCTGAATGGTCTTTGAGAGAGATCCGTTCATAACCAACTTAGTCGTAATATCGTTGTAACAAAGTCCCACGCCTTTCTCAATTGTTTCGCCTACTTTTATATGTTTCAGAAGAGTAAAAAGGAAATGGTGTTCCACCCTGTCGAAGGCTTTTGAAAGATCAATTTGCAATATTGCAGCGGTTTCACAAGTTCTTTCGCATATTTCTAATATAGACCGTACAACATGAAGGTTCGTCTGGATATTTCTTCCTTTTATGGAGCAAGTTTGGTGGTCTCCCACAACCGAGGATATCACACTTTGCAATCGAGCAGCGAGCAGGCGGGCGAATATTTTATAGTCACAATTTAGAAGGCTAATTGGTCTGTAGCCGCCAATCTGCTGTAGTTTGTCTGGATCTTTCGACTTCGGAATAAGTATTGTGTGCGCTTTTCGGAACGATGGCGGTAAGACACCCTTTTCATATGATTCGTTGAATACACGAAGAAGTACTGGTGCAAGTTCTTTTTTCCATTTCTTAAAGAAACTTGACGGCAGGCCATCCGGACCGGGAGTCTTTCGACTTTTCATCTCAACGATGTTAGTTTCAATTTCTTCAACCGTCAGGGCCCCGTTTAGGCTCATGGTCACATCGGTATGCAGGGTGGGTACTGCAGATATTATTTCATCTTGTCTGGGGTGTGTAGGACTGGACTTTTGTGAAAAAAGGTTTTCGTAGTGAGATACAAAAGCGTCTTCGATATCCCTTTCATCCGTCAGGAGAGTCCCATTTTGTTGTAGGCGGGAGACTAATTTCTTTTTGGCGCACTCCCTTTCCGCGTGTAGATATTTTTTCGTTGGTTGTTCTGCTTCAATTACTTGCAGGGTTGGTGTTCTTGCAGCAGCACCTTCATAACGTCTCGTGTCATGATCTTGAAGTTGTTTTCTTATGTTTTTAATTTCTTTTTTGTATTGCCCGGGATAGAGGCACTCAAGTTGGAGTAAGTATAGCATGTCACTATTCAGGCGTCTTTCTTCAGCCTTCTCGTAAAATCTTGCGACTGAGGAAATTTCGATGGCAATTTTCCTTATTTCAAGTTTAAATGACTCCCATTTTCGGCACCACCCATCTTGAGTCAGTGTGAGTTCATCTATCATTTTTTCAACCCTTTCTTTGAAGTCCTCATTTTCTAGCAACCTTTCATTCATCTTCCAGAGGGACCATGACTGTGACTTATGTTTTACTTGTTGTTTTTTTGCACCTACGTTTACCATAACCATGCAGTGATCTGAGAAGAAAACTGGAATCACTTTGTAGTTGCTTAGCGAATTGCTTACTGATCCTGAAACGTAGATTCGATCTAAGCGTGCGTGGGATGACCCTTGGAAGTGCGTGTATTTAAGTGAGCTATCTATTGTCGATGAATCAAACATGTCACAATCGCAAATAGTAGCTTTTAGGATATCTGTACTGTGGTCTTCAATTTTCGTAGTTGGTGTTCTGTCTCTAACATTCAAGACACAGTTAAAATCACCTAGTAGAATTACGTTAAACCTAGTGTCAGCATGAATTCGGACTTGACTAAATAATAATTCTCTCTGCTTCACGTCATTGTAGGCATACACTACAATGATGCGCCAAGGAAGGTTATAAATAAGCACGTTAGCGACTAAAAGTCTACCGGCTTCTGCGCTTTCAAGTACGCTGCACATCCTGTACTGGAGGTCTTTTTTAAACAAAATTGCACAACCGGCCGAATAATCAATCGCTGGACAGTGGAATATATCATAGCAATTCATCCATACACTATTAGCCGAAAACAAGGAGTTGTTCTCTGAAACTTTAGTTTCTTGCAGGGTTACTATATCACAGTCATAGGTCTCTAGAAGGCGAAAAAGTTGGTACTGTTTTTTGGTTGAGTTGATTCCCCGGACATTGAGTGTAGAAATACTAAATGGGCTTGACTGGGCGGTGCCACCAATTACTCTAGTCGTGTTTAGGGTTAGTTTCCGGCCGGGCTAGACTTGTGTTCGCTCGATCTTTAAATTTAGGCTTTCCTCTTTGTTCTTGTAGGTCCAAGCTTGTCTGTGGCTCTTGCGTTACTGACAAGTCAACTACGGGCGTTCCAGGCTCGGCAAGAGTATGTCGTCCAGTTGCCGTCAGTTTGGGTTTTTTGCATACCCAGTCATCTTTCGCCTCAGCCTCTGTGGTTTTTGGTGGTTGTATCGGTTGCTTTCTGGAGTCCTTACTCTTCTTAGGTGGGGCGTCATCGTCGGGGCTTGCTTGTAACCCTTGCACCGGGCATGCCTCCTTATCGACCTTGGGAGCTTGTTCTGCTGATGGTTGTACTGAAACCTCAGCATCGGACATAGTAACCTCTCTGTGTGTGTCAGGGGGTCTTGTGGGGAGCAATCATCGTTGTTGCACATCTCCTCTACGTCCATGATGTGTTCGTTGTCGTCAGCTTCCGGCGATGACTTTCCTAGAAGCTTCGATGCATACGTAACCACGCATTCCTCGCTCTCGTGCCCATAACGCCAGCAGTTATGGCATTGTGGGGTGCGACACTGTCTGCGAATATGACCGATGGATTTACATCGTAGACAGAGAGGAGGTCGTCCAGGGATGACCACCAGCGTGTTCACCCCAAAGATGGTCAGAGTATGCGGTACTTTATCCACCGTGAGGTGTTCTTTTAGGACCAGTGTCACCACACGTGTCAGCGTTTCTGTTTCTTCAAGGTCTGAAAACCGCCACCTCTCTCTTTTGATGTCCTTGACCGTGCCAAACGGCTCCAGGACTTTCTTGATTTCGCTGTCTGGCAGAGGAATTGGAAGCCATAGAAGCTTCAGCTTTATCTCTTCCTTGCAGGGGTCAATAATAAGGCATCTTTTTTGTTTCACGAGTAGCTCCTCACATGCCTTGATCTTGACTTTGGCTGCTCCATTCGCAAAGACTGCCATCCAGACGTGGCTCATTTGGTATGGGCCCAAGCCTATTAGGTCTTTCCGATCGATGATCGAAAAAAGCACATCCTTGAAGTCTGTTGCTTTGTACGGACGTCCGGTCATATCAGCGTGAAGAAATAAAGAATTGGTGACAAGCATACCTGAAGGTAGACGAGGAAGAATGATCCGATACTCCTGGGAGCTTTCCGCTGCCCGTTGAGAAACCCGGCCACCAAGTGCCGTCGAACTGCTCTCATTTGAGCTCATCTTGCTTCGCTCACGAAGAGCCACGTTGCGAGTGTTTCGGTACCCGGGACGAACCCGGGTCCCTAGAATTAAATTTTAACTGAGGACAAGCAAAAAGGCGGCCTCACTTACTAACACTTCGTCGTCTTCCTCCTCGGCCACCGATCCCCCCGCGTGTTTGAGATCCCTGGTCCATATAATGGGTTTTAGACGATGTATGTGTTGGTGGGACATAGTGATGCCATGGCAACGCTCAAATGCCTTATTGCGCTGCCGCGCGCCTGCCTTTCGCTTTCATGAGAGATATAATAGGGTGTTTTCACGAAAGGTGGACAAACTCGATGTTGCGAAAACTACACGTCGCGCTGCAACAAAAGGCTTGTGTCGTTTTGATCCTAGGCGGGGCCTTTTTAGGGAAAACTCCATTGAAGTCCGGGATAAATTAGATTGTTAATTATTTTTGCGCATTTAACGTTTTTATTATTGGGAATTTGAGGGCATGGTTTGCACTAGAAAAATTGCTCAGCATCGTCAGAAAACTCTAAATCAACAAATTGCAGAACGATAGAAAGCACGCAGAAGCATTTTACGGCTTTCTGAAAGACCGTCACCAAGTCCGATGCGGATTTTAAGTTTCGGCTTCTTGTCGGAGCGCATCTCGGCCCCGGCGGCACCGCGCCCCGTGGAGAAATTGTGCAACCAGCCCCTGCTGCGTCGCGCGATGGCAGCGCAGCCGAGAGGGTGCGTGCACTATCTCTCCACGGGGCGCGCGATGCCGCCGGGCTCGAGATGCGCCCCGATTAGCAAACCGAAAGTTAAAAACCCGTCGACATTTGTGCGGTCTTTCAGAGAGCCGTAAAATACTTCGCGTGCCTTCTATCGTTCTGCAATTTGTTGATTTAGTTGTTTTTTCTTTTTCTTTTTGATGATGCTGAGCAATTTTTTAATTGAAACCAGATGGAGTGCCGCCATCTAGTGGTTGAACTAATGGCTTGTTCAAGATGGCCGCCGTGGGACCGCCGCCTTAAGCTGCGCGAGTGCACGTACGCCAGGAGCCTTGGCTATAGCCCCTTATTATATAGGACTATGCATTGGCTTCATAGCCACAGAAAGTGGTGTTAAGCAAGCAGCGTGCGGCACGTGGCGTTCGCTTGACACAGGATGCGGCCGAGATTGGCTTTGTCCAACGGCTTTGTCAGAGAACTGCGAGATTTCAGAGCCGCCTAGATAACTGTCTTGTATACGATGCAGTGATGCCATGGCAATGCGCAATGCCTCGTTAGCGCTGCCGGAGCCTTCCTTTCACTTTCATGAGTATACAAAACCAGTATATGACCGCGGCCGATGCCGCGAGCATTTCCAGAATGACTAAAGGTCGGTTCTCACATGCAGCGAAGCGCTAATGTAGCGCTCCTCACGTGCCGTCAGCTACTTATCGTCTGCCATGAGCAACAGTTTTGACGGTGAGATACAAAGCTGGTGAACGCTCCCGTCAGCACGCGCTTAGCGCGAGGTAAGCGCTACGCTTGTAGCGCTCCGCTTCATGTGTGAACAGGCCTTATCACAGCCAATCCAGCACCACGTGACATAGAGCTCCGGGAGTCCCCAGGCAAGCCCGGACAGTCCCATCCGCTCACTGATGGATTGACTCTGACGGCTTGTAGCGTCCACATCATAGACCTCAGCTCTTCAGTGGCCCATTTTTTGTGCTTGCCGAGTATACGGATTTTTGCATCTCTCAGCAGCTGTACATGGCTGCCGCTATAACATATACCTTACGTTTATGTTTCCTCTTATCCCATTCCTTACTTTCATCATTACTATAAAATGTCAGGTTATTGCCATTTTAGATTCTGCTGTGTCCTTCTGCCCACCGTTGGCCTTTGTGAAGACTCGTCCATACCCGTTTCAGTGGCTCGGTATCTCGGTACGACAAGAAAAAGTCAGCATTGGCGGCTGTAGTCTGGCGCTGACGCAAGGCTTTATTTCAACCTAAGTGCAAGCGAAGCCGAAAGCACGAGAGCAGTGGTTTCATGGCTTCCACTGACGTCACACCAGCTGCCATTGTGGTGCCTTCGCTGCTGAGCATGTATCTTTCGCAGCGCAGACTGCCTACGATCGCATTTCTTTCTTCTGCTTTTTTCAAGAATAAGTAGAATGGGCAACGACATGGTACATGTACGTTTTGTGCAAACCATGTATCACGCTAACTCGGGCGAACTTGCGCCTTCTTGCCTTTCGAGCTCCGCGACGCCGTAGAATCAAAGAGCTGAATCGGATGACCACATTCACGGTTGTCACGGGTTCATCATCAACGCCCGCCTTGGTTCACGCACGTACCGAATGTGAAAAAACATGACACTTATACATAGATAAATAATTAAATGTAATATGGCCTGAGCTCTCACGTTGAGGTAAGCAACAGGGCATGTTTCTTTGCAAGCATAAAACGGACCAGAATATGACCGAAATGTGAAGCGGCCGATTGAAGCCAGGGAAGCCAAACCAGCGCTGTGAGCTAAAGTCCCTTGATAAAATTAACGCTTGCCTTTGCTTACAAGTACGGACAACCACTGTTGACGGACGCGAGAAAGACGTACCACGAGACCACGACCGAGAGCCGCACCCCAGTTTCCTTACTCAAAAGAGTAAAGTGGTCATACTTCTGGATTTTATATAAATATTTCCAGCGCTCTCAGGAGAAAATCCAAGTGTCATACGACATCCATTACATGCTCATAATGAACCTCGAAAATAATCAATACTCTGGTGCATTCCTGAAACTCAGGTTCGTTAGACCGTAGCGAATCGCCAGTGATCAACCGGCCGAAGGCTGAATGACAGCCCACCGTCTTCCAGAAATGTTCCGCATTATTGCGACAGTAATCATCTCTGGTGAAAATGCTTTCTGTCGGTGGTTCAAATTGATGGCCACGAGAGACGTCCAAGAGAAACCGTCACTGACCATGTTGACGTACTTGCTGCCGAAGTTTATGATCTTGTCTGCCACCGCAGCGCAGACGCCACGCACGGGCATTCCGCACACTCCCTTGGCCGTGTACGTACTGATGGCACCGTAGTGAAGTGAGCTTGTCCAGCTTGGCGGACGCGGCCAGACCCTGTTTGAGCGTACAGGAAGCAAAACACGGAGTCCGTTGGAGTTCGCATCTGGATGGCATCGTAAAGCGGCACCGTGAAAGCAAAAACTCGTGCAAAAGAAAAAAAGACGAAAAAAGCTCGCGGGTTTCTTTGGTCATCTCTGACCAAATTCACGTGTATAGGTATCGAGATTTGCGGACATATGCCCCATCACGCCACATGACGTGGTCACGTGACGCGTCACGAGACACAACACGCCACGTCAAACACCTCACGTGACGCTGATGACGTCACTTCCATGTCGATCTTCCTTGTGGTCCTTTTGTGCACGTTTTTTTTCCTACACAGTCTGCCAGGCTATAACGTATTCTACGCTCAAAGGTAAGATGCAGTTCAGGCTTAGAAACCTCTTACACCGAGCCAACCCAACACCACCCAGGCTAGACAAAGTATGTATGCTGACGTCATCACACGGTAAGATCAAGTGAAGATGCAGATTGCACACGTGGACTGCGCCAGCGGTCGGCTGGACCTCGGGTCCAATTGCTGAGTTGGCGCCATGGAACTGCGGTGACTTTCAATAGAGAGAGGAAGATGTTCGCGGCCCTTGATTATCCTATCTGTGGTGTTGGCTAGAGTGACAAAATGAGCTACGCTTAGAGCATCTCCACACGATTTCTCTTCTGGGAGGCGACATCTTACTACTCCCTCTCTTAGCAGAGAGGGTGAGAGAGCAATTGGCGTTACGATTTGGAGATGCGCCTCTTCGAGCTCTCGACACCATGCCAAGAAGCTCGAGCGATATCGGTTTGCGCTGTCGCGAACTGTTTATGCCATTTCTGGAGTACATTACTGGGCATAGGAGCGTTTTCTGAGGTTTCAGATGGGAGCTAAGGTAACTGGGAACAACGATCTTGAGCCCCGAGATGGCTGAAGCGTCGGATAGTCTGAAACATTGCTTATTTAGTGGCGCTACTCCGGGCCACAACCCCACCTTGGTCACAACACAGCCGCGGCACTACGCGGTAGAAAAGTAGCTCCGAGAGTATAGTGCGTCCTCGTCCGCACTGTTTCTTCGATATACCGCTCGCTAACACTGTCGGGCGTAACGAGTACTCTGTGACATTAGCGAGTTTTAGTAGACCGTGTTTCCCCTCCGCTAAGCCCCTCCGCTACCCAGAACTCTACAGCCAAGGCCATCGGCGCGCAGGCGCAGTGGCGGTTTCTGCGTAGCGGAGGGTTAGCGGAGGGGAAAACACGGTCTACTAAAACTCCCTATTGCCCTCTGCGCCTTTTTTCGCTCTGCTCGTAGTACAAGTGTGCACAACAATTTTATTTTTTGCTCGAGCCCGTGCGCGAGTTTTGCCCCTTTGCTTTGACGTACAGTATTGGGGAGGAGGAGCGACCGTGACGCCCCAAGCGGTTAACTTTAGAACTACACGGATGGGGACAACAAATACAATGACTCAGCGCTCGGGCGGCATAATCGAACGCGGCGTCAGCGTTCGGCTGGAGTTCGTGTTCTCCGGTGAGGGGGAGGAGGGGCTCTTTTGTTTCCCCTCCGGCCTGCATGAACAATGCAGCATGCACAATCCCAGCTCAGCACAAAAGCCGAAGTGGGTCAAGCTCGCATTCTCTGAGGATAGATCCGGCACTTAACGTCACTTTGTCGCTTGTTAGCATTTTTTACGTTAAACTGTGCCCCGCGCTCTATTGTAGAAGATGACGTGGACATGCCCATAAGGCCCGTGACCATGCGCACAGGCCTTGTGTTGAGTAAACAACGACTGTGGGGAAAACAAACGGGTTTGAGCGCCCCCTATAGTTCGATCTCCTGCCCAATAGATGTACCAATTACTCACGAGCAGTCGTTCTGTGCCTTGCGAAGCTTTGAAGATCGTCAGCGGTGACTTGTTGAACTTCCGAAGTGGTGCCAAAGCTACGAACGCCTTCACCTGCGAGAAACCTGAATATAAGTCCCGCCTTGGACATCCAACACCTCCAGATAATAAAGTTCCTCAATAAATTTCACTATATACTGTTGTCACACCAAGCAAAGGGGAAGTTTTTCGCATTATACATGCGCTGCTCGAAGTAGCGCATACAACATTTGGTTGTCGAAGGAAGAAATGATGCTTGTGAAATGCGTACGTTTTGATATAATAACAAAAAGATAGTCCAAGACGCACCTATCCATATATCTTAATTCAACAAATGAAGGGGAAAATTAGTAATATTCTTTGGAGCAAGACATTTTTAACGTGAAACGTTCATAGCCTAGGTTTTCAGGTGAAATCAAGCCTAATTAAAAGAGAGTAAGCGCGAATTTCCCCTCTAAATTGAGCAAGAAATTGACGTCACATGGCTTCGTGGCACGTGACCTACACACGAAATCAGTTCCTCCGTTAAATTCAGAGGAAAAATCGACGTCATGTGGCACGATCACATGACCTATTCGCAGATTCAGTTTCCCCGCTAGATTTAGCGGGAAAATTGACGGCCATGTTACTTCAACACAAATTCAGTTTCCCCACTAAATTTAGCGGGAAAATTATGTCACAGGCCGATTCGACGGGGAGCGTCAATGGGTCAATGAAATACTGACTCAATGGGGTGGAGAGGAGTGGAGAGACCTGGAGGCACAGCACGAGAAGAAATGCCTGCAGGTTACTATACTTCGTTTCACCTTATGTTGTACCGCACCGAAGGCTAGAAGCGCGAGCTCATAGCGTTGGCAGCCGCTCTTAAGTCACGAGAGCTTGTGCCGCCGTGATATACCCCAGAGCAAGGAGCTCGCCCTTGTAGCCTTTCCTGCAGTACATCATAAGGTGAAACAGGGTAGAGCACGAAACCAAGAATGTGAGTGAGTGAGTGAATAAACTTTTATTGTAGCGACATGTGACAAACTTTCGGGTGGAGCCCCTAGTCCGGGGCCCCATACGTGGCGGCGACCGCCTTGGCGCGGTCCACCAGCGATTGCTGGCCAGTGGCCGTGTCATCGGTCAGCCGCTCCTCCCAGGAGGTGGGGGTGGGATTGGGATTGGGTGGGACGGCGGGAATGAGCAGGCACTGCCAGACCATGTGAAAAAGGTTGGGACGGTCGCCGCAGTGCGGGCACTGAGGCGGGCTGAGTGACGGGTGGAGGTAAGAGTAGAAGAGGGGGTCGGGAAAGTATTAGTTTGCAGTTGTCGCCACAGGACGGCGTCTCTGCGAGTAAGGGAAGGGTGAGGAGGAGGATAATGCTGCCGAGCGAGGCGTAGCTCTGCAAGGTGAGTGTTGTAGGAGAAAGGGGCTGGTTGGATGCTGACAAAGTCTTCCCCAGGCGCCCGGTGTGAGAGGTCTCGGGCGAGCGCATGAGCGCGCTCATTACCGGGGATGGCTGCGTGCCCAGGCACCCAGACAAGCCGGAAAGTGTGGGAGGTGGAGGATAGGAACGGGTCGAGTAAAGATGCAGTGGAAGGATGTAAGGTGTTATATAGGAAGTGCCGACAGGCCGTCTGCGAATCAGTGAGAATGTGAATGGGGATAGAGGAGGAAAGAAAGGAGGTAGAAAGGATTGCCCTGGCGACCGCTCGTTCTTCCAGGATGGACACGTCGGTAAGACCTAGCTCAGTGGCTGCGTGGACTGTCCTGAGATCAGAGTCCACGACGACCGTAATACCCCCGCGCACACCCTGTGGGCTTGCGTCCGTAAAGAGGGCACGAACGGTATCACAACCTACCGGATACGCGCGTCGGAGGTAGCGCGAGCGATGGTCGCGCCGAGCCGAGTGGCGGGTAGGATTCATATGACGGGGGATGGGAGCCACAGTGAGTCTGGCACGCGCAGCGGGGGAGAGACCCTCAGCTGCGAGGGAAGTGGGACAGGGTGGAAAACCAAGGGTGGCAAGGAGTGCCCGCCCCTGAGCCGTGCAGCGCAAGCGCGTCAACTGGGCAGCCCGATGAGCTTCCATGAGCTCCTCCAGAGTGTTGGTCACCCCAAGCCTCTCGAGGCAAACGGTGGCTGTGCGAACAGGGAGGCCGAGCGCAAGTTTCTGCGCCTTCCGCAGCAATACAGACATACGAGTGTATTCGGTTTGGGTGAGGTTGTGGTAAGGAAGGTGGTAGGTTAAGCGGGTGTGTATCAAGGCCTGGACAAGGCGTAGGGCATCCGCCTCTTTAAGGCCATGTCGACGATTTGAGACGCGGCAAAGCATATGCATAATTTGGTTGCACTGGGTGGTGAGTTGATGGAGGGTTTGAGTTGCTTTAGCGTTGGATTGTAACACAAAGCCAAGCACCCGTATGGCCGATTTACGCGGGACGGGTTTGTCGTCTAATGTGATGGTAATGGGGAGGTCGGTCTGTCCGCGAGCGTGTTTCGTCACGATTAGTAATTCTGACTTCGTAGGGGAACAGGTGAGGCCTCCACGCCGGGCGTAGTGCTCGATGGTAGTAGCGGCTTCTTGTAGCTGAGTCTCTATGTGTCCGAGGGAGCCTCTCGTTACCCAGACAGTAATGTCATCTGCATAAATTGCATGTCTGACATCCGAGATCTCATCCAGAAGGGGAGGAAGGCCTCGCATGGCAAGGTTAAACAGGAGCGGAGAAAGTACAGAGCCTTGCGGTGTGCCACGGTTTGCCACTGGCGCGGAAGGAGAGCGAAGATGACCAAGGACGAGGCTGGCAGATCGGTCACGGAGGAAATTGCGGATGTAATTGTACACTTTCACTCCGCAGCCAGTGGCTGCCAACTGTTCAAGAACCAGGTCGTGGGAGAGGTTGTCAAAAGCCCCCTTAAGGTCTGCGGCAAGGACGGCGCGATATTGGGCAGTGCTCGGTGAGTCTAAAACATCATGTTGGAGACGGAGCAGTACGTCCTGGGTAGAAATGCCACTACGGTAGCCATAAAGGGTGTCAGGAAGAGCGGATGTGTCCGCAAGAAATTTGTGGAGGCGAAGCTGTACAACCTTCTCAAGCAGTTTGCCCAGACACGAGGTGAGGGAAATCGGGCGCAAGTTCTCCAAGGAGAGGGTTTGCCAGGCTTGGGAATCAGAACCACTGTTGCTTCCTTCCATTCCTTGGGAAGGGTACCCGACTCCCACACCTCATTCAAGTAGGTAGTAAGCTGCGTGGTGTCCGAATCAGAGAGGTTGTAGAGAAGAGAGTAGCGGATCTGGTCAGGACCAGGGGATGTGTTGCGGCGTATGTCGGTGAGTGCAGCGCGAATCTCAATGGCTGTGATCGGCGCGTTAAGATAAGAGAGTGTGTTGGGGGGACCCATGTAGTCCGCGTAACGTGGAGCGTCAGGAGGGGGAAGGTAACGTTGTCGAAGCTGAGTGAGGCATTGGGTGTCTGTTAGGTTAGTGGCGCGTAGAAGTTTATGAATGCCCTTGGCCCTGTCCGATTTGGCTTGACCAGGCTGTATGAGGTGACGAAGTAGGGACCACGTTCGTGCGGTACCGAGCGTGCCATTGAGATTGTCACAGAGCGCGTGCCAGTTTTCACCAGTAAGGTTGACAGCATAGTCTGCAGCATCAACAGTAAGTTGGGCAATACGTAGTTTTAGCTTCTTGTTGTGGTGTTGACGTCGCCACCGTTTGGTTAGGCTACGACGTGCTTCCCACAGATGGAGTAGGTGGGAGTCTATATCCGGTGCATCTGGAGTGGTAGTAAGGGTGCGCGTGTGTCGGTTTAGCCGGGTTTGCAGTGTCTGCACCCAATCGGAGAGTGTGTCGGAGGAGGTATAAGAGGAGGACGATGCGCGAAAGGCAGGCCAGTCTGTGATACGGATGTGGCGTGCTTCCCCTGTGAAGTCTTTAGTGTGGATACGGGTTTCAAGAATCGAATGGTCACTGCCGAGCTGTTCCTCAAGGTTCTGCCAGGTGCAGGGTTTAGTGCCACGGTACATGGTAAGGTCTGGGCACGTGTCTCGTGCAACGCTGGTGCCAAGACGTGTGGGTGTCGATGGATCAGTAAGTAAAGTTAGATTCTGTTGTTGAATCAGAGTGTGGAGCTTTCGGCCTTTAGGTGTGTCGCGAGGGTAACCCCAAGTTGGATGTGGAGCGTTAAAATCGCCTCCAATGAATGTGGCGCAACTCTTGCAGCGTGCGGCTTCAAACAACTTGTCGAACCGTGCATGGCGATCTTGAGGGAGGCTGTAGATATTGAGTAGACGGAGGGATTGGGTGTTACGCGTGCGTGGATTTGCAGGAAGGAGTTCAAGTAATACATGTGGAACGGCCTGGCTGTCGAAGGTTAAGTCGACAGCGGTATGAACACGCTTGACTAGGGTTGCCACAAGGTGGTCTTGATCAGGATCATTATGCGCCACATATGTGACATATCCAGGAAGATTAGGAAGGGTACGAGGCTCTTGTAAAAAGATGATGTCGGGTGATGGAGTGTGCGATTGGATATACTGGATGAGACTGCAGCGTTTTTTTCGGAAACTTCGGCAATTCCACTGCCATACCGTAAGGTCTGAAGAAGACCTTGGTGTAGTGGATGCAGGGGGACTAGAGCTGGTCATTTACAAGGATCGAATAAGGGGAAGGGCCAGTTGAAGAAGTGTAAGGATGCTACGGGCCCATTCTGCATCGACGGATTCCAAGAACCTGCAGGCGAAGTTTGCTGCTGCTTTAAGGTTCAGGACCCACCCCTTGCTTGGGGCTGTGTCTGTTGAAACGGACAGAGTTCTCCGTTTTGTTGTTCTGCGCTGTCTTGGATCGGTGGGCGCGCTCCCTGCAGTTTTCGGATCCTCGAGTGGACTTACTCCGTTTGAACTGGGCCCTTCTTTGGTCAGGGGTGCCTTTGGTTTGTCCTTTTTGGGAAGCTTGATTAGTGTAGCATAGGTCGGTCTCTCAGGCCGCTGGTTTTCAGTTTTGCGAGTCAAGGTGTCTTGCGTTGTTGAAGAAGACTCTTCACTTTTTCTCGGCAACTCGGGCCAGTCGGATGCTTGAACTGCAGCTTTGGCACTATAATAATCGACTGCATGTTCCTTGGCATAATTCCTCGTCTTTTTTTCTTGCTGCCATTTAGAACAGGATGTTGATGTAGCCGAGTGAGCGGCTCCGCAGTTTACGCACCTCTCTTGAGCAGTGCAGGAGTCTCTGTCCTCATGCGTGTTACCGCAGCGCTTGCACACAGGACTGTGCTTGCAGGAGGCCTCACGGTGTCCATAGCGGCAGCATTTGCGGCATTGGACAGGTTCCTCTTGGAATGGAGTAACTGGGTGCCGAACAAGACCAAGGTAGACGAAGCTTGGCAGCGAAGATCCGCAGAAAGAGATCTTAATTGCCGAACTTTTACCTAGCCGTCACAAACGTGCAACTCTGTTTTCAGGAGATCTTAAGTTGTTGGTGATCTCCTCGTCAGTCAGCGTAGTGTCCACATCTTTGATTACACCTGTGGCGCAGTGCCTGGGGAGAGGCTCGTATGCTCTGACTTTGATTCCGCAGAGCTCTGTGCAGCGTAGCAATCCTCGCGTTGTCTGTCCGTTTCTCACGTCCACGGCAACGAGATTGAGGCGGCTGTTGTACCTGATCTCCAGGATGCATTCCCGGAACGTCTTCGCCAGAGTATTGGAGAGTCTCAGGCTGCTCAGTGACGTAATAACTTGGTCTTGTTCGACTGGCGTAAATATAACAGTAAGTCCTTCAGGTACTACTGCAGTACTGCGGACTGTCTCAGCGCTTGGGCTGGAATTAGGGCTATTCTTTTTTCGTTTTTTCCTGGCGACATCAGTCCAATCTAAGTCGTCAAAATCGGACTGTTCTATGTCACTGGATGGCACAATGACTCGCCGCGAAGAGGTTGTAGCGCATTGCTGACCTGGAGTGATGTCCTCAGCGCTATTCATGGGTGTGTCCTTGTCTTCTGATTCAGCGATTGAGCTGCCACAGACGGACGAAGGCAGACTGTACTGGTCAGTGGAGGCGGGATGGCTGGAATGAGGCGAAGGTGGCGTTGGCCCAGTAGACATGGCCATGGTCGATTCACGGGCACCAGGGCAAGCCCCAGTGCGGCAGACCACACCGTGGACAGGAGTAGGCAACGTACGAATGAAGTTCGAATGTTTCAGACCGTCTTATAATATTAAAATGTTGATCCAGAAGAGCGAGGCTCAAATACGCAGCCGACTTCGAATCACTTCTTCCAAGAACGTTTCGGGCAGCAACACAATTGCAAAACAATTTGCGATACATTTCTCGCTACGGTTGTTGCGGTGAATACCGATATAGATATAGTATACCAGACGGAATTACCCTGCCCCAAAGTTGCCGTGGTATTTGGCCTAAAGTACCACACAACAACTTTGGAGGAGGGTAAGCCCATCTGGAACTACTCAACACCTGCTAGGTAGCAAGCCCTTAATGCTAGAGCTTCTACGACACCGGCCAGAGGCCAGGGCGGGCACAGCATGAACTCGACTGCCGCGTCGGCGTTCGACGACTCAGGCTGAGTCCTTAAAGAATTTTAAGGATCCGTTTTGCACATCCGATACGGTTCAATGGGCCCTCCGGTACGAATTGTGTTTGTGCGAGCATTCTGCGGTAGCGCATGCGCCGTTCGTACGGGAAGGCCCGTCGTGCCGTATCGGATGTGCGAAAACGGTTTCCTAAAACTCCCTATTCAGGACACGAGCCTCAGCGTAACGCAGACGCAACAGTCGCATCCATTGTGTGCTCCGCGATGGCCACCAATAGGATAACGTAGCAAATCAAAGGACTACAGCCTAGTTTTTAGGGCTGGGCAATTGATCGATTAGCCTACCTAATAATCGATTAAGGCTGGATCACACTACCCCATTTTTTTTACGTTGCGTTACGTTACAAAAGCTTACGTCTGCTTACGCTGCAAGACACAGGGACATCTATGTTTCATAATAAGCGTGGCTACCAGTTCAAAGAGAAAGCCTGAAACGCGTCATTCAAGACACGAATGTTTCGGAGACTCATAGAACATACGAAAACGGTGCTGTGTAAGTCAGCCTTCAACCGCGATTATTTTATTTTTTTGTTAACGGGTTAATTGGTAAAAGAATTACGAACCAAAAAAAAGTACGAATTGCACGTTTTCCCAAGTAGAAGTGGACGAGTACAAAAGTATGTAGAAAAATCTTTTAAGTCAAAATTGAGCCTAAAGTAAATTGTAGGTGCACGATTCGTAACTCCTGACAAGCAAACCTCGGCCAACCTCACTCATAAGGGCCCTCACTCACCTTCACCAACCCTCATCTTCACAGGTGAGGTGAGGGTGAGTGAGTTTCTGAACCAGGAAAATTTATGAGTGTGATGGTGAGTGAGGGTCGTGAGGGCTGTGAGGACCGTGAGTGCGTGAGGGCCCTGAGCGCGGTGAGTGGTGAGGGGCGTGAGGGCCGTGACCGCGTGAGGGGCGTGAGGGCGGTGAGTGCATGAATGACATGAGGGGCGTGAGGGCCATGAGCGCGTGAGGGACGTGAGGATGGTGACTGCGTGAGGTGCGTGAGGGCCATGAGTGCGTCAGGGACGTGATGATGGTGACTGCGTGAGTGGCGTGAGGGCCGTGAGGGCGGTGAGTGGTGAGAGGCGTGAGGACCATGAGCGCGTGAGGGGCGTGAAGGCGGTGAGTGCATGAGTGACGTGAGGGGCGTGAGGGCCATGAGCGCCTGAGGGGCGTGAGGATGGTGAGTGCCTGAGGGGCATGAGGGCGGTGACTGCGTGACGGCCATGAGTGCGTGAGGAGTATGAGTGCGTGAGGGCCGTGAGGTCGGTGAGTGCGTGAGGGCCATGAGTGCGTGAGGGGTATGAGCGCGTGAGGGCGGTGAGTGCGTGAGGGTCATGAGTGCGTGAGGGGCGTGATGGTCATGAGGTTCAGTGAGTGTGAGTGAAAGGCTGCAGGTGAGTGTGACTGTGAGGATGAGTAAGGGGCTGAAGGTGAGTGTAGCTGTGAGGGTGAGGGTGAGTGAGCGGCTTATCTGAGTGTGGCTATGAGGGTGAGGGTGAGTGAGGGCAACCTAAAATTCCGACCTTTGCTGACAAGTGTAGAAGGTTACACCTGTCCTGGCCTCTTCAATGCTGTTCGAGTGTCCGCTTAGCGCAGCGGAGACATTTGTGATCAATCAAACGAGGTCGCTCTTGACAGAGCATATTGCCACGCGCGTCGCCGAGCGAGCGCGTGCGTGGCCGAATGGTTACCGCGCTTGACTGTCGCGCTGAAGGCCTAGGTTGGAATCCAGTTAGTGGAATGTCTTTTTATTTACTCTTTAAACTTCACGTTCTCGTAAGTTCGGGAACATTCTCGTCTGGTCGAGTTCCGAATGTTCTACGCGCCGAAAGCTCTACGCCAAATGTTCTAGAAACCCACGAGTGTACATAAAGGATTCCGCATGTCGAGCGGAGGCAGTCTCGTCCCAGCGTTCGACTCTGCTGTTACGTCGACTTCGACGACCGCGACGCTCTGCTGTTATCTTCTGTTTCCTTTCTACTTTTGGGCACAAGTTCGCCCCATTCAACGTTTCAGTTTCCCCAGTTATTCTTTGTTTTACCTCGTCATTATACTTCGTTTCAGCTTGGGTCCAGACGCAGCCGATGCTACGAGCGCGAGCGTGTGGCTTTGAACAGTGCTTGCATTGCACGAGCGCGCGTGCTTGGCAGGGACGCTGAAAGCCCGGAGCTCGCGCTTGTAGCATCGCCTGCGTCTTGACCCAAGCTGAAACGAAGTATAGTGACATTTCGGTGGAGGTGCGGGGTAGACGCATGTCCATGCAGCACACCCTTCCAAGGGCCCGCAGTGCAAGTCCGACCCCAAGCCCCTGAAGACCCAACGAAGAGAGGATCGAGACCCGACCAAGTCGCAGCAAAACCAAGGCCTACCCCTGGAATTGTGACTCTTGCCACTCAAGACCAAGCAGTCAATGAGGCCGACGATGGACGACCAGTCGTCGCAGACCTCGACCGCTCCGTCCGACGTCTTCATGCCTGTCGCCCTACGCAATCCGACGCCATTCCATGATGAGGCCCTTGAGGACGTGGAGGGCTGGCTTCAACATTAAGAAAGCATAGCCCTTCATAACCGTTGGAATACGGAGCAACGCCTACAAAATCCCTACTTCTCCCTGCAGAAAACTGCAAGAAACTGGTTTGAGAACCCTGAGGATTCACTGACGTCGCGGGACACCAGCGTCACCAAGCTGAAACGGACATTCATGAATCAGCATCATAAGCAGCGGGCCGAAGATCTTTTCCACTCGAGGTTTCAAGCTTTCAACGAAAGCGTCACGAGTTTTGTGGAAGATGTTCTGCGGCTGAGTACCCGTGCAGACCCTCAAGCCACCTAGGAGAAAATACTGCGCGTCTTCATGCGAGGCGTGAAGGAAAACATCTTCGGCCGTCTTGTCCGCAGCTCTCCGGCAACAGTCGAAGGTTTCGTCACCGAAACGACGAACATCGAACGTGCCCTTCAATCACGGGCCTCCCATTACCAGCGACTTCCCGGCGTCGCTGCCCTCTCGCCTTCTAGCTGCAACAGCCCGGATCTCCTCGAGATCACCCGGGACGTCGTGAGGGAGGAAATTCAGAGGCTTCTACCTGCCGCCGCAAGCCAGCTTCGCCCTTAATCGTCGAGATTGTCCAGGAAGAAGTTCATTAGGCTCTGCAGCCAGAAGTTCTCATCAGCGCCGCCCCCGAACAATCGACGCTGAGCTACGCCGCAGCTACCCGACGACCACCGCCCCTTACTCACCAGTATACGGCGCCACCGCGACGTGATCCTCCCGCGGCGCAGTACGTCCGCCCAGGGCACCCTTCGCTGAGGAAGACGGACGTCTGGGGGACGGCAGACCGACGCCCGTTGTGTTACCACTGCGGGGAAGCCGACCATGTGTACCGGTGATGCCCATATCGGCAGCTCGGTCTTCGTGGGTTTGCACCAAGCGCCCCTTGTCCAAGGAGTGGGGAACGACCGAGGGACATCAAGGAGTTCCTGCGCCGGCCACCATCCCCTGGGCGAACTCATCCCCGAGTATCACGCTCGCCATCCCCGCGCCGACATGTGTCACCTCTTCGCCGGTCCGTCGAGATGGCCTGTCCCGCATTTCCCGCCGGGAAAACTACGAGCGGCAACTCCCGGAGGTGAAGTTGCCGTGGACGGACGACGTAAAGAGCCTCCAAGAACGCCGGAGAGCTCCTACTCCCCGACGCCACGCATCGCAACGACGACTCTGCAAGGGTGCCCAACAACCTTAACGTTGTTATCGACGGCCACGACGCACCGGCACTCGTGGACACCGGAGCAGACTACTCACTCTTGAGTGGGAGGCTCTCTCGCCACCTGCGAAAAGTGACAACGCCGTGGGATGGACCTCAAATACGAACAACCGGAGGACACCTCATCACAACAGTCGGGAAATGCACAGCTCGCGTCGAGGTCCACGGTGAGACGTGCCCTGTGAAGTTCATCATTCTGCAAGACTGTTCAAGAGACGTTATCCTCAGAATGGACTTTCTCTGCGGATACGGTGCCGCCATCGACCTTGGTGAGAACAGATCGAGTCTGCGAGTACTTGTTCCGCCTTCAGAGAAACCCAAAACAGCGTCAGCCACCGTCCGAGATGCTGTCGACCAAGTGAATTTGACGCCGCGATCAAGTGTTTTCGTAACTGTCGTGACCGACGCAGCTACCTGCGGCGAAGTTGTTCTGGAAGGAAACCTTCAATTGCTCCTGGGAAAAGGAATAGGCGTCGCAAAAAGATTAGCTGAACTTCAGGAAGGCCGCACTGTGGTCCTCATCACAAACTTCCGAAAAGAAACGCAACACCTCACGAAAGGTGCAGCCGTGGGCCACATAGAGGAACTCCGGAACTCCGCCGAAATCACCGCGATTACTGAAGAATCATCACCACCTCAGCAAGACAGTACTTCGCCAGCGCAGCTCGACATTGACCCTAAGCTTCCGGGCCCGAAACGACAGACGCTGATTAACCTCCTCGCCAAATACCGCGACTGCTTTGCGTTGTCGTCGAAGGTGCGCCAAACCGCCGTTGCTAAGCACCGCATCGTTACAGAGAACGAGGCGCGCCCCGTGCATCGAACGCCGTACAGAGTCTCCATAAAAAAGGGAGGTGATCCAGGAGCAAGTTCAAGAGATGCTGAACGACGACATAATCCAACCTTCAAGCAGTCAATGGGCCTCTCCACTCGTACTGGTTAAGAAGAAGGACGGGACGCTTACGTTCTGCATGGACTACCGGCATCTGAACGCGGTGACGAAGAAAAACGTATATCCACTCCTCCGCATCGACAACACGTTAGACCGGCTGCGGCACTCTCGATACTTTTCATCAATGAACCTGAAGAGCGGCTACTGGCAGATCGAAGTCGACGAACGGGACCGAGAGGACAACCATCGTCACACCGGATGGACTGTACGAGTTAAAGGTGATGCCCTTCGGACTATGTACGGCGCCAGCAACTTTCCAGCGTGTCATGGACACCATACTGGCAGGACTGAAGTGGCAGAGCTGTCTCGTCTACCTCGACGACGTCGTAGTGCTTTCCGGCAACTTCGACGAGCACTTCCGACGACTCCGAGCTGTTCGCCAAAGCCCTACGGACCGCCGTACTCACCCTCAAGCCAGTGTCGGTTCGCCTATGACGAACTGAAGTTCCTAGGTCACGTGGTTAGTAACGAAGGCGTTCGCCCAGACCCAGAGAACACTCGAGTCGTCGCGGCATTTCCAGCGCCAACAGACAAGAAGGCCGTGCGAAGGTTCCTTGGACTATGTGCCTACTATCGGCGCTTCGTTCGGGATTTCGCAAAGATTTCCGCACCGCTCACAAACATCACGAAGGACGCCGAGAAGTTCGAATGGGCCGAGGAGCAGCAGCAGGCATTCTACGAGCTGAAGCGACGACTGCAGACTCCACCTGTTCTTGGACATTTCGACCAGGATGCGGAAACAGAGATTCATACGGACGCAAGTAACGAAGGACTTGGCGCGGTACTGGTTCAAGTGCAAGAGGGCACCGAGCGAGTCGTCGCCTACGCAAGTCGGACATTGTCCAAGGCGGAGAGAAATTACTCCACGACTAAGAATGACCCAGGCAGCACAGACACGTTCAAAAGACGGCGAAAGAACGTGATGACGTCAGGAACCACATGTCGAAAGAACGTTGAAAGTCTGAACGTCAGGTCCAAGGGTGGATTTTACGTCGACATAACGTCCCACTTCACGACCTTAGAGCGTCGAGTGCACGTCTGAATTGAACGGGAAGACAAGTGATAACGTTATATCAACTTTGACGCAATGTCCCATCTAACGACCATAAAACGTCGAGTATACGTCTAAACTGAACGGGATGTGATTGAGAACGTCATATTAAAGATAACATAACGTCCCATTTAACGACAGAAACTGTCGAGAGCACGTCTGTGATAACGTTATGTCAACGTTAAAGTAACGTCCCATTTAACGACCATAAAGCGTCGAGCATACGTCTAGACTGAACGGGATGTCAATTGATAACGGTTTCGACCTAAGTCACCGTGGAACAGTGGAGTCAATCGGATCTGGCTTCGTTGCTCGAAGGTATGTTCGCGAAAGCATGCATATTCGGACGGAACAGACCATTTGCTAAACCCCCAAACGCCCCGGCCGGCAATCCAGGAATCATGGGAACGGTGTTCCTTCAGCTCCCTAGTGATCGGTAATTTCGGTCACTTCCATTGTTACACAGTTTTGAGTGTAATTCGGAGTCACCCTAAACAAGCCCAAGGACCTGACATATCACTTTTAAGATTTCTCGTCAATGACAACGTTTTCGATACTGTGCATGCTGTCCACTCTTCAACCTGGCTCAGCTGTAGAAATCTCTTACATTATTATCATTCTCTTACAGCTTCAAAAGCGCTGATATTAAGTTAGAAACGCTAAAAATGCTATAAACAGCTCCGCTGACTCCGAGCTAGATCCTGGAATTTGTTGTTGTGAATTCTCGGCTTTCTAAGCAATTCCTGCTAAAACAACATTCACGAGAATGATAATATTGTAAGAGATTTCTGCGGCTCAGCCAGGTTGAAAGGTGGATTTCATGCACAGTATCAAAAATGCTGACATTGACGAGAAATTTTAAAAGTGATATGACAGCACCTTGGGCTGTCCCAACAATGTCTGAGCAAACGCTCTTGATCACCCTGAACAAGCACCTTGCTCACGGTGATCAAGGCGTTTGCTCAGACATTGTTGGCTTGCGCTCAACGTTCAAAGAACCTCCCGAAAAAAGAAAACACGTACAACTGACGTCGAATAATGTCTATGACGTCAAGGTGTTTCTCAGGACATCGTTGGTACAAATTGCGACACTGTTAGCGCGAACACGACATTGGCCCATTTTCGCATTTTACCTCTACATAGTATTAGCGAGCACAAAATTGTATCGCTTGCATTATAGAACTAAATGAGCTCTTTCCGAAGCAATAATAACTTGGATAACATCCCTTGGTTTCAAAAAGAAGAACTGGAAAAACCGGCGATCGCTTGTTCGCGCTAACAGTGTCGCGCTCTGTACGTCTCGTGCTCCAAGTTAAAAGAACTTCCCGGAGAAAACGTAGAACTGACGTCTATTAATGCCAATGACGTCAATGTGTTTCTCAGACATTGTTGGACGTCTCGCGCTCAACGTTAAAAGAACCTACAAAAAACGTAGAAATGACGTCGAATAATGTCGATGACGTCAAGGTGTTGCTCAGGACACTGTTGCGACGTCTCGTGCTCCACGTTCAAAGAGCTTCCCGGAGAAAACGTAGAAATGACGTCTATTATTGCCAACGACGTCAAGGCTTTGCTCAGACATTGTTGGGACGTCTCTCGCTCAACGTTCAAAGAAATTCCCGGAGAAAACGTAGAACTGACGTCGAATAATGTCGATGACGTCAAGGTGTTGCTCAGGACATTGTTGGGACGTCTCGTGCTCGACGTTCAAATAACTTCTCATACAAGACGTCGGACTGACGTCAATCACTGTTGAAGACGTCGAGGTGAAGCTTATGACGTCACTACATCACGTGTTTGACGTTGTCGGAACCTCTCATGTGGACATACCAATAACGTTGATAAAAAGTTTGTTAAGGACCTCGACGTCGCCGAACGTCTAGGACCTTATTTCGAAGTCATCTCGACGTCTTGTGCTACCTGGGGAATGCCTTGCGGTCGTCTGGGCAATCATGAAGTTTCTTCCGTACTTATACGGGAGCCCGTTCCGCGTAGTCACGGACCACCACGTGCTCTGCTGGCTTGCGAACCTCAAGGAAACGTCAGGACGCCTCGCTCGGTCGATGGAGTCTCCGACTACAAGAGTTCAATATGACTGTGGTCTACAAGTCAGGCCGCAAGCACAGCGACGCCGACTGCCTGTCCAGAGCTCCCGTCGAAACACCTTCCGGTAGCAGCGACGACGATGACGACGAGTGTTTCCTAGGCGCAGTGAACACCGACGACATGGCACGACGTCAACGAGACGATCCTGAGCTGCGCGCACTAATAGAGCACCTTGAAGGGCACGGGAGTACCAAGCCACGTGTTTTTTCCCGAGCCCTGCCGACCTTCACCATTCGACGAAGTGTACTCTACAAAGAGAACTTCGGGGACAACAACTCGCCGTGGCTGCTAAAAATCCCGATTGACCTTCGAGAGGAGATCATTCAAGCTCTGCCACGACGACCCAACGTCCAGACACCTTGATTACAGCCGGACACTGCGCTCGTATTCGTGAAAAGTATTACTGGCCCAAGCTCCCCAAAACCGTCCACCTATACACACGATCATGCCATGAATGCCAGCGACGAAAGAAACCTCTGACAAGGCCGGCCGGACTCCTGCAGTCAATTCCTCCGTCAACAGCACCGTTCCAGCAGATTTAAATGGATCTACTTGGCCCTTTTCCGCTGTCGACATCGGGAAACCGCTGGATCATCGTCGCCACAAATTATCACGCGCGGTACGCCGAAACGAAAGCCCTTCCTTCCGGGACTGCTGTGGAAGTCGCCAAATTTTTCATTGAATCTATCGTCCTCCGGCACGGCGCTCCCAAAATCCTGATGTTAGACCGTGGATCCTCGTTTATGGCCCAGCTGACGCAAGAAGTCCTTCGTCTCAGCCACACCAGCCATCCACCACGGCATACCACCCGCCCGCAGACCAACTCGCTGACGAAAAGATTCAACAAGACTATTGCCGACATTATCTCCATGTACGTCGACGTGGAGCACATTCATGGGAGGAGGTGTTGCCATACGTCATATTTGCCTACAACATGGCCGTGCAAAAGACCACCGGGATTACACCCTTTCAACTGGTTCATGGTCGCAAAGTAACGACAATGCTGGACGCGATGTTACCCTACGAACCGGCCGTCGACAGAAGCGACGACGCCCAGGTGGTTGCCCAACCGGCAGAAGTCCGCCAGCTCGCAAGACTCCGGATTCAAGCCCAACCACGTGTCGACACTGGCCGCTACAACCATCGTCGTCGGGACGTCCACCTCCAGCCCGGAGACAGGGTGTGGGTGTAGACACCGATCCGCCGCCGTGGTCTGAGCGAAAAACTCTTGAAGCGCTACTTCGCACCCTGCAGAGTGCTTCGTCGACTCGGGGATCTGAACTACGAGGTGATGCCCGACGGAACACGGACTTCATCACGCCGCCCTCCACGACTGGAAGTCGTCCACGTCGTGCGCCTCAAGCCGTACTATGATCGATAGGACTATGAATTGCGTTTTGTACTACGCTCGATAGGATTGTGTTGTAACCGTCCCCGTAGTTTGCCATTATTTTTGTTTGTTTTGCTGTTTCCCGGCACGTCGCATCGAGACGACGCGCTTTTAAAAGGGGGAGTAATGGCACGCGCGTCGCCGAGCGAGCGCGTGCGTGGCCGAATGGATACCGCGCCTGACCGTCGCGCGGAAGGCCTAGGTTTGTTCTTTTATTTATCCTTTAAACTTGGCGTTCTCGTAAGTTCGAGAACATTCTCATCTATACTCTGTTTCACCTTATGATGTACCGCAGGAAAGGCTACAAGCGCGAGCTCCTTGCTCTATGGCACATCTCGGCGGCACAAGCTCTCGTGACTAGAGCGGCTGCCAACGCTATGAGCTCGCGCTTCTAGCCTTTGCTGCGGTACAACATAAGGTGAAACGAAGTATAGTCGAGTTCCGAATGTTCTGCGCGCCGAAAGTTCTACGCCGAATGTTCCAGAAACCCACGAGTGTATATAAAGGACTGCGCATGGCGAGTGGAGGCAGTCACGCCTTAGTGTCCGACTCTGGTGTTATGCCGACTTCGACGCCCGCGACGCTCTGCTGTTATCTTATGTTTCCTTCTTTTTTCTTTTTTTTTTTTGGGGGGGGGGGGGGCACAAGTTTGCTTTATTAAACATTTCAGTTTCCCCAGTTATTCTTTGTTTTACCTCGTCATTCGTGACAATATCAACGACCCTCTTTGCCTCGTGCAGCTGAAGTAATATTCTGTGAGTGCGAGTGCCTTTGAACATGTTCTTAACTAAACATCGAAGCTCATTCATAATCAAAATTGTATATTGTGCCCTTTGTCACATAACCAGCAAAAACAAATGTAAAAATTAATTTTCACTTTTTAATACATTTGCGTGGAAATGAACGAGACCGATTAATCGATTAGTTATACTCCGTGTCACTAGTTGCGTGCAGTACAGGCGAAGGCAACGCCATGCGAGGGGAGAAAGGGCAAGAATAGAAAGACTGGCGCAGAAGTGAGAAACCTCCAGTTCTTTCTAACGTTCCTAATGTTCCTCCTTTCTCCGCTCGCCCTCCAGTGCCCTCCTCCCCGTTCCGCCTTCCCAGTGCTCGCCCTTCCTCTCTTCGCCTGGTGTTGCCTTCGCCTGCACTGCACACAACTAGTGGCACGGAGTATAGTTGATAAAAGGGTGGCGATTAATCGGGTTAAAACTTTTAATCGACGACTAGTCCTAGTTGTTACGCGAAGCGCAAGTTCGTCTGCTTCTCACAAGTGTTGCGATGATGTTCAGATCGCCGAGCTCTTATTGGCTGTTTGAAAACAGAATGGTGGCTAGACCTCAAGGCATATAGTATTGAGGTCTACCCACTATCCTTTCAATCAAAGCCAATCGGCGTCATTCTGACGTCAACGCAAGACCTGCGCAAGAAGCAAACGGCTTTTTCTCCGCATAACTACGATGAATCGAACCACTCGGTTCCACTTCCGAGAGGCCGGAATGCCCTCCTTCCTGCGAAACCCGGTGTCTAAACCTTTTCAGCCTCCGTCGCATTGGCGCTGCCATCTTGGAATCACGAGAGGAGGCCGTCATGAGGTGGCTTCAACTCGTCACTCCGCTCTCCCCACCGCGCCTTGGAGAAGGCGTTGCATTCGGGTTTTTCTTTTCTTTCTTTTCTTTAATAACTGATAAAAAATAAAAAGGAGACATTGGCTGCTGCTATAGCAGCGCCGGCTACTCCTTTGAACTTGAGTGATTAGGGTCCGTTTCCTTGAGAGTTCACAGTTGAGTTCACAGTTGTCACATAAAATAAACACTGCACAGAACACCCTGCTCTACACTCCACGTTATGAAAGCACACTATTTACATCAGGGTGCAATGATTTATCAGGCTATTTACATATAATTCCTACACTCAAACGTTCGTGGTATACTGTACAATATACACTAAAGGGGGCGGTATGCACATTAAATTATTCAAATACTTTTTACATTGAAAGCTCAATTTAGCGCGATAATATACAACTAAGGTATATGAGTATTATATACAGAATTTCACAGTTGAAGTATGTATGAAATGTAAATTTATCATATCATGATGTTTTCACTTTGGTGTTGCGTTTCTGTTGTTTTTGTTGCAGATGTATAATCTTGAGAGCATTCGGGTTTTTCGTCGCGTTTCGTCGCGTTTTTCGCCCTATTGTGTCGCCCGGAGGCTTACATTTACAAATTAATTGCATGTAATTATTACATGTGCACGACGACTTCTGCAGCTAATCTTGGAACACGCTTTGACTATATTCACCGTCGGCGTACCAGATACATGTGAGAAGGGAGGAAGCGCAGGGTTCAGCGTTTGTTCAGTGATAGTGGCGGAATAAGCGAAATAAGTAGCACAATATATACCTATAATCGCGCATTTAGGATCTCAAGGAATGTGACCGAAATACGCAGTCTTTGGTCAGTCTCCAGAGCTCGAGGAGACCTAAAGGTCTCCTCGAGCTCTGGAGTCGATTAAATTGGTTCGAAGGTATTAATAAACACTCAACACATTTCCTCTGTTTTCCTCTGTGACATATTCTTACAATCGCTCACGCTTTCCGTAGTTCCACCTGACTGGAAAATAGCTAACGTTATACCTGTTCACAAAACTGATGATAGGCAACTCATAAGTGATTACCGACCCATCTCTCTCACCAGTGTTCCATCTAAGCTCATGGAGCGTATACTTTATTGAAATATAATAAACTTTCTTGACTCTCAGAACCTTCTTTTTGAACATCAGCACGGATTTCGGAAATCTTACTCGTGTGAAACGCAGCTAACCGCCTTCCTTACGATATTTATTGAAGCTTCGATTCAAATATTCATACCGACGCCATTTTCATTGACTTCTCTAAGGCATTCAACAAAGTTCCACACCAACGTCTTTTAACAAAGCTTAACGATATTAATATTCACCCCTCGGTTGTTAAGTGGATTTCTGAATTCCTAATTAACCGTAAGCAATATTCCTCCGTTAACAACGTAA
Organism: Ixodes ricinus; assembly: GCA_037355805.1. Classification (NCBI taxonomy): domain Eukaryota; kingdom Metazoa; phylum Arthropoda; class Arachnida; order Ixodida; family Ixodidae; genus Ixodes; species Ixodes ricinus. The sequence goes on from JAZHYW010016404.1 coordinate 28,695, forward strand.
AATCTTCCACCCCTACCGTAACGTCAGGTGTCCCAAGGGAACCGTACTTGGCCCCCTTTTGTTTCTAATCTATATTAATTATCTCCACCTTAATATAGCTTCTTCTGTGCTCCTGTTCGCCGACGATTGTGTCATTTACCAACCCATTCTTTCATACCATGATCATCATGCTCTCCAGGAAGACCTTGAGTCTGTACACATTGGCGTGAAAAATGGCAGATGACGTTAAACCTTAATAAATGTAGATCCCTATCATTTCCCGCAGACCGCGTCCCACACCATTTTCGTATTACCTCACTAACACTCAAGTAATAGCATGCTCCACTTATAAATACCTGAGTGTTCATCTCACCTCTGACTTATCATGGACTGCTGACATAACTTCTGTTGTTTCTGATACTAACCATTCTCTCGGATATTTGCACTGTAACCTCAAACTTGCTACACCCTCCGTAAAACGACTAGCGGATACTGCTCTTATAAGATCGAAGTAAGAATACGCCTCGTCTATATGGTCTTCATGGCAGTCCTACCTTGCAAATTATAAAGAATCCGTTTAAAACAGAGCCCTTCGTTTAATTTATAACAACTATTCACCATATACCAGCATATCAGGATTACGCCAATCAGCTAATCTTCATTCACTTTCCCTTCGCCGCCGAGTATCACGCCTTTCTCTCCTCCATCGAATGTTTTTATCACAATAGCCACCTCAAAGAATCACTGCTATCACCTCCCCATCGTATTTTTTCGCGTATAGATCACCTATGCAAATTACGTCCAATTCAATCATCATTTGTTTCTCACCAAACTTCCACGCTACCATTGGCCATCGAGGATTGAAATTCACTACCTCACGGCATCGTTTCTATTAAAAAGATGTTACTAAATTTGTTGAAGCCATTACCCTTTTTATCTAACCTACCTAGCTAGCTTAAAGTGTTATAATTGTGTTTAATGTTCTGTCTTTTGTTTTCTACTCTGACCCTTTTGTATAATGCCCCACGGGCCCTCAAGGAAAATAAATGATGATGAAGCTATGTGTGTTTCCTGAAACCATTGTGGTTTGCCTTCATAACAAATCTAAAATAGCTCTTTTCGATTATACAGGACAAAAAAAAATAGGTAACGAACGTCTAACTCGCATTTTATCTGATGCTCAAAATAATTGTAACGTCCACATCAGGCGATTTGTTTGTTCACGATGTTACACCTAAATATGTTAGACAATCTTATTCGTCTCTGCCATGTAAACATTTGCTAACTGTACGCCATGCTTGGTTTAATATCTGCAGTCATTCAAATACCTCCACATTTTTAAGACATACAATTCTATTAATTTATTTCAATCAATTCAACAAAAAGGTATAGAATACCCCGGTGAAAAGACTCTGTTTACAGGCATCTTGAGGGTGCTTATGCGCAGCGCAAGCTCGTCTGCCTCTTTTGCAGAGGTTGTGTTGTTGACGTTAGAACGCCGAGCTCTGATTGGCTCTGATTGAAAGATAGTCGGTACACCTCGAGGCAGCTTGCTTTGAGGTCCACCCACTACCTTTCAATCGGAGCCAATCAGAGCTCGGCGTTCTGACTTCAACAACAGCCCCCGCAAAACAAGCAGACGAACTTGCACTCCACGCAGGGCTCGCATTATGTGACGCCGAAAAGCAGTGGCGTAACTAGGTATGACGGCGCCCATGGCAAATGAAATTTCGCGCCCCTCGCGTAGCCCTTGCTGCCGTTTTTTTTTTCCATAGGGCACATGTTGGGTGGACTCGGCTCAGCGCCCCTCCCAAGTGGCGCCCGGGGCACTTGTACCCCCGCTGCCCCCCCCCCCCCCTAGTTACGCCACTGACGCCATCCATGGAAATAACACACGAGTTTAGCGTCGCTGATTCCAGATCGCATCAGTTTCAATGGAGGTCTCTTTATGCAGGCTCATGAAGTGGTGCCTGGCATTCAACTTCAGCCAAACGTACGGGAGGTCACCTCTCTGGCGCCCTTTAATTCCAGGCAATGTTTATGCAAAGACAATATTTCAAACTTCACTTGATGTGCCTGTCACGTATTTCGTACTACGTACGTCATAATCAAATGTCAGTAAAACAAATCGTTTCTTTTCTAACGCCATCGTTGTGAAACGCTGTTAACAAGTATACTTTAGCAGGGCCGATTTCTAAAGAAATGTTCCACCCGACAGGACGGACTGTCCAAATATTTTTCGAGTGCTCAATTTCTTTAACGAAAATCAGCCCGAGACATTATCACTTCTTTTTCTTAGTTATATGCGTTATTATATTAGATATTTTTAGTCTCTCAAGTTCACAAAAAGTTGGTGTACACGAAAATCAGAACGGTGAGCACTGAACTTGCGACTTCGTGTGTTTTTCGCGATTCAGCAGGTTGTTAATCAGGCTGTGGACCTGCATTATTACTAAACATCTATGTATTAGTATCTTCATTAATTAATTTTTCTGGAAAGGGTCAGTGGACGATGAGAACCCTTGTGCATCATAGTCATTTCGCCGCCGAACTTAACAGAAATTAACAACGAACATTACCAGATCCACCGTAACGTGTTCATAAAAAGTCCGCAATTATGCCCCGAAATCACTTTGTGGTTCTCCAAGCGTCCGAGTACCACTGTTTTATTGGTTGTGTGCAGACTTGTACCGTACGCATTACAAGTAATCAAATTACTTGTAATCGATTACTTTTTGGAGTAATTTTGTAATCAGTTGATTACTTTTATTAGGCAGTAATCACAAGAGTAATCTGATTACTTTTTGAAGTAATGAAAATTACTTCTAACCGTTACTATTTTTCCACGGACCCCCCCCCCCCCCGCACACACCTTTTTTTTTCTGAAATGACAAAAATAAAATTTGCTTCTTTTTCGAACGGAAAAAAGAGATTTTTGCGGAGCTGTAGGAAACGAGGTCAACCCCTTTGTATGTACAGTTTCTGTGAAATGTCCGTTTTTTTTGTTTTTTTTTCGAGCTGGGACTGGGAGTGGGAAGCCCCAGGGAAGCCCCAGTGCGTCACAAAGGCCATTCAGGGCGAAGTTTGAGGGAGCAGAATGTAACTTTGTAAGTCCTTCGTTCAAACTAGCCCCCTCACGCACACACACACAGAAATAAACAAAAACAATCCTGCTTACGGTACCTACTCGCAGCCCGTAGGAGAACCAGAACCGAAGAATGTCTAAAGCGGATGCAAAATATAACAAAGCCAGTTCAAATACACGTCAAGATCCCGTATTTCCCCTACGTGGTCTTTGTGACAAGCAAGGTTTCGAGTTGAGAAGTGGTCGGGGCGATCTCTTCCGCTAATGGATACTACACATGATCCGTTTCAAATCCTGGAGCTGCTGCTCTTTTGTATAACATGCGAGTTCATCCACATGTGAATAATATCTCGAGAAGCGCGTGTGTGTGCGAAAGAGAGTAAGGGCCTCTTGGTTGCCAGTACAAGAAAATATATAGAGCAAGAAAACAAAATACCTTTTATTTGGAACCAGAGATTCCAAGAAGCACTCTAAGTTTCTATTCATCAGGGACCAGTGGAGATGTTTCGGGTGAAATAGCGATTGCGACACTGCTAGAAATTTTGCAGCTAGAAAAACCGATGATCCCATGATGCAGCGCACAGAGATGGCTGATGCTGTAGAGGGAACCCGTTTTTCTTCTTCAATACTTGTGAAAATGTGAAATATAGGTTGGAAGTAGTTCATTGTTATGAGCGCTAAAGATGTAAGTCTTCACACAATAAAGTAATCGGAAAAGTAACGGTTACTTCTTAAAGTAATGTCCAATTACTTTTGCTGTCGAGTAATCAAGTAATCTAATCGAATACTTTTTAGCCAAGAGTAATAGTAATTGTAATCGATTGTTTTTTTTTTTTTTTTTTTTTAGAAACGTGTACGAGACTTTGCTATGACGGACACATTTGTATCACGCAATTGGGCGAAACTTACGTAAAACATAAACAGAGCCGCTAGCGCGCTGAACCCGAAACCAAGCAAATTGAAGCCACCCAATGGTGGTGAGTGCACTAGCGCCCTCTATTCGCCGGTCGGGTAACTACTGAGATGAAAAGGCCTATACCAACGCGCGGTTCTGACTTCATGGCGCGGCGCATGCGCACACGCTTCAATTGATGTGAATCCGGTTTCTGCGCGCTCGCAATGACCACACAAAAGTGTGGGCAAACGCTGACGGTGTTTGTAAGCAGCATGTTGGTCCATAGCCTGAGGGACCTCTTGGCCGTGCGCGTACCTTGGCGTTGTACTCGGGCCTTTCGGACATCATGACGAAGAACATGAGGGTGCCTTGAGAGATGCCCACGTAAAGCAAACAGCTGAGCTGTCGCTCCTTCAGGACGTAGTCGATCTGCGCTGGAACATCGTAGATGCCATGCTCGTGGAAGCTGCGGAAGAAGGGGAAGCAACCCCCGTGTGAACAGCGGAGATATCTGACAACCGCATGTCTTGTGGACGGACTCACGAGAAGTCCCAGAAACGTTTGGTCTTGACGGACAGGTTGGCGTGGTGTTTTCCGTACGTGTTTCCTCGCGTGTTGGCCAGCCACACGTCGTACCCGTTGTCGGCCAGCAGAAACCCTGCAAAGCGACGGCCTCTGAACGATCTGTGCTTTTCACTCGGTGCTTCGATGCTTCACGAAAGGCTGGCTCAATCGATCCTGCGAAAAGTTCTCGTTCCACAATAGAAAAGGGTGACATCATACTGGCATGCGCCAAAACATCTACTTGGGGAACTTAATCATTTTCCGTATGATTAGGTTCCTAATTACTAGTGAAATATTAACTTCGTAAGCGGTAAATTTAAAGCCATTGATTCAATGAGAAACTTTCTTGACATCATCGAAAACAACTAAATCAGCGTGCATTACAAACAAATAAGGCACGAGCGGCATGTTCCGGAGTTCCGGAAAGACGCTATACATGCCTTGCACCCAGACATGTACACGTTACCCAAAAAAGTAACTAAATACCGTTACTCGTTACTCGCTCAAGAAGTAACTAAATACGTTACTCGTTACCGATTTTCAAAAGGAACGCGTGAGTTACCTCAAAAGTAACGAGTTACTTTCCACGTTACTTTGACGACCAAATACAGAACTGTTTTCGTTTCATGGTTTATTGTTTTCTTTTTAGTAGTCGTTGCCCTTAAGCAGCAGCTGCCTATCGAAGTTTTCATCAGTTATGTTTCCCCGCTTCCCTGAAAATACATCTCCGGCGACGCTGAAGAGTCGTTCTACCGACGCGCTCGAAGGAACGGCAGTGTTGTGCTTCAGGAAGAGCTGGTCAATCTTCGAAAACTGCGCCTTCATTGACGACAGCGGCTAATGGGTTATGTGCCTTCCCGTGTTTGCAACCTCCGGGTTTACATTCGGTCCATACCCGTTTCTAGAAGTTTCAACCAACGAACCTGATTGTGTTCGCTGGGTGAAGTACATTCCCAGCTGTAGAGTTCAGTACAGCAACGTATATCGCTGGACACGTCAGTCGAACTGTTCGACTGACGTGTTCAGCGATATCCGTTGCTGTACTGTCATACTGTTTAGTGTTTTTTCGGGTTGCTCATCTGCCTTTGTCACAATAGACGCAAACTCAGCCTAGAATAAAAACAAGGCCGTTTAAGCGGTGTTGTACACGTTACTCCTCAAAAGTAACGAGATACCGTTACTCGTTACCCTGCCTTCAAAGTAACTAAATACCGTTACTCGTTCCTTTTCCAAAAAAGTAACTAAATACGTTACTCGTTACCGAAAATAGTAACTAGGTACAAGTAACTCGTTACTTGTAACGCGTTACGTACATGTATGCTTGCACCTACGTCACGTGATGACGTCGAACACCGGTATCTACCATGCTGGTGGTTGACTCGACAGCCCTTCGCAGCGAGAGCAATGGTAAACTGCGCCGCGCTCAGCTGTAGCAATTACCCCGTATCCCTATGATCGTCCGATCGTTTCGTCGGCATGCCCCGCGAGACAAAGTAGCCGTCAAGTTAGAGAAAGTACGAGCGGCAGGAAGGGGATGCGGCCGCGGATTATCGAGTTTGGGGGACGCATTTCATAGCGGCGAACGACGGCACTTTTCTACCGTTCTTTACGTTCGCGCACGCCTTTGCATCGGCTTTTGCTCGTTCGTGGTGTATATGGCCTTTGGCGTTCGTTGCATAACGCCGTTTTCACGCTTCGAGCGCACTTTCGGGGCTCCCAGCCGAACCCGGGCGAGTGTCGCGCCGCGAGTCCGGCCCGACGGTGATCGGTCGGCGTCGTCCCCCGTGTGCAAGGTCGCCGAGCCGCCACCTCCGGGTCATCGGTTCGTGCCGTCCACGATACGATAACCTTTGCAAGGAGCGAAAGTATGCAGGCGAGCCGGAGGAAACATCATAATATAAACCCTGAGACAATGAGAGTTTCTTGTCTCAGGGTTAAGATTATGATGGTAAAATTGCGTTGTTTACCAGTATTTCGCAAAATCGTAACAATTTTTCTACAAGCGACTCCTAGAGCCGCACATCAAATTAAGAAGCGCGCAATTAAGCTTTTTCTTTTTTTGCCGACACGGCATCCCTTCGCGTCAAAACTTCGTCGGCGGCATTTCGAAACTTTCTGCTCGTAGCGCAATCGGACCAATGCCGAAAAATTCCGCACGTACTGGAAAAACGTCATCATCGTAAGCTCAGCACGTTTTCCTAAGTTCACGGTACCTTTGTTGAAAAGATGGTGCATGTTAGCGCATGTCCGGGCCGTTAGCAGCATCCTACGCCTTGGTAAGCGCATCCGCGCGGTGTGAAGTCAACCACCAGTATGGTGCCGGGCCCCGTCCTTCCCTAGATGTTCCCTAGTGTGACGTCACTTGCAAGGCATGTATACTTGGACGAGTTTTTAGGTTTCAATTTCCCATCCCCGCCAGCGGTCCTGCTTGCCCGTGTTCAATTAGCAGTGCTCAATCTGAGTGCGTACATTCTGCAGCATGCATTACACACCACCGAATTTGCTGTTCTCCGCAAAAACAAGTAGGAGTGACTACAAACATGATGTGATGACCTCACGCGCAGGCCATGTAACGTATTTTCATAGACCGTAAAAACAAATCTTGGTTTAACAAACAAAAAAAAACATTTTCCTCGAATAGCCTGCACCCAGAGCCGTGTATATACTTCGTCTCACGTTAGTATGTACTAGAGCCACTAAATAAGCTACGCTTCAGAGTAACGACACTTGGCCATATTGTGGCTTAAAATCATGGTTGCCAGTTATCTGAAGCTTTATCTGAAATCACAGGAAACGCTTTTCCGTCCGCCACAAAAGTTTAAACAGTCCGCGACAGAGAAAAGCAATATTACATGAGCTTCCTAACACCGAATCAAATGCTGAGGAAGTCGCGCTTTTGAATCATGACGATCTGCATTTGCGTCTGCTCTGCACAAGCCCCAATATGGCGGCGCTCACAACAATGTCGGGGAACGGAGTGCCGATACTCTGAGCACAGCTCATTTAGTGGCTCTAGTATGTACTATTGTTAGCCGCGCGTGCTGAAAGCGCGAGATAGTTGCTTCGAATGAAGCCTCGGCGGCTGCACGAGCGCTCGTGCAGCGAGTGCTCCAGTCAAGGCAGTCAAGGCTGGCCGCTCGCGCTAACACAGCATTCGCGATCAGTCCATGCTAAGGTGAGACGAAGTATAGGAAGTATTCACTGGCGGCCATAGCTGTGTGCGCGACTGCTGAGCGCGTGCTGATGGCGAGCTTCCACGGTTCTTTTGAAACGTGCATTCTTCACCATCAAGATTGCCGGTTTTAGCAACCTGATGATGTGGGCTCGTTCTGAGCATGCGCTTTAGACAGCACCCACAAATATGGCGTCCAGTGAATACTCCTTATACAGAGAGTTTGGTCAGTGGGAGGCGCGGGCAGAGCCAGGGCGTGCACCAGACGCAGAAGGTGGCCTTGACATGACCAAGAAGACTAAAAGAATCTCCTAGCGGTGGTAGCGATAAGCTGTTTTAATCAAAGGTATATGTTGGTATATGGTTTTAATAAGCGCGTAAGAGTGAAGCGTAGTAACCCTCTATGGTTGAAAATAGGGTGCACATGGTGTTTCGATCATGATCATGCAGAAAGATGTAAGAAACGAATGCACCGCTCAACTCTGTTTTGCTCGGACAGTGTTACCGCTCGGTAGGCAGATTCCGACCCTCAGCAGCCTGGCGCACGGATCATGTCGATCGTTCCGCTAGTCGCACTCTTTCGCCATGATTTTGGATGACCGTGATTGAAACATTACGTGCACCATCTTTTCAGTTACCGAGAGTTCACTCTAACGCAGTTATCAGGTTTGTTTCCCGCGACCACCGCCAGGGTATTATTTCCGGCTTCTGGTTGGCCACATTCGAATTTGTGAAGACGCCCTGGAAAACGCCCAGCCCACTTTCGGCCAATGGTGCCTCCCCATTTGTCTCCTATACTTCCCAACGAATGGCCAAACTCTCTACATATACGGCTCTGCCCGCACCGGATGCACAGTCCGCCCCTAGCGCCTAGTCCGCACATTAAACATTCTTACACGCAGTACACTTTGACAATCTTGCATGCTTTATGAGCTTACAAACAAAAATTGGTATCGTACACAAGGCATCATTACTTATTTGTCGTTCTGACTCCTTCGCAACATCCGTCATGTCTCGTCATAATAACGATATAAAAAATAAATCCTGTGTAATCCGCACCTGCAGACAGTTCGCACCGCATAAGCTTTAAGCTGTTATATGTGTACAATAGTGCGCGGACTACACCCCAAAGAATACGATATAAGGTTTTGTGACTTAAAGCCACGGTCACACTGCTAATACATCATACGAAAGACAGTCCGAAGACACTGTCTGATCAGTGTCTCTTCTTTGTATGAAAGTCATGTTACATTGGTACGCGGGGAGCAAGTCGTCTGCTTCTTGCCTAGGAGTCGCGGTGACGTCAGAACGACGTCGATCTCTGATTGGCTCTAATTGAAAGGGTAGTGGGTACACCTAAATGCTAGATGCCTCTGAGGTTTACCCACTATTTTGTTTTTTAAATCAACCAATAAGAGCTCGGCGTTTTGACATCATCCAAACCCCTGTGCAAGAAGCAGACTATAACTTGCGCTCAGCATATTGGCAGACGAAAAGACACGAGCTATCTCTCCTGACCCAGAGACTGGCCCGGGAAGTCCATGAGGAAAGCCGAGGAGTCTGTGGCGAGTCCCGTCATCAGGAGCACGGGTTCCTGTGGCAAGGCTCCGGGCAGCTTCGTTTGCTGCCGGGAATGCGTGCATCTCCAAGATGTAGCCGTCGGCCGTGGTCACGTGGTGGCGCTCGAACGGGTAGCCCTTGCTCACGACCAGGTGTTCCTGGAGGAAAAGGGTGCAGCCGGCAAACGTCTCTGATGAAGGCCGGTCCAAACCATATCGCATTCCGGTTTCCGGCCGCCGGAAGCCGGACATTTTTTTACGTGAGTCGTGTGACGTCATCGGTGACGTTTTTCGGCTCCCGCTGGCTGCATTCGGAGTTGAATATGTTCAACCTTGTACACGTCACTCGAAAAATGAAAGCCGCTGACAACTCCCTGTAACGCCGACTTAGAGCGCAGCTCTTGAGGAGGAGGATGGAAGGGTACTGAGGGGAGGGTATACGCCTCCTCCCTCCTCCTCGCCTCGTCATCCTGCCTGCCACTCCGCCACGGGGGCCACGTGGTCCCCATGAGGTCACGTGACCTCAGGGGGGGTCACGTGACCTCACGGTTACGCCGACAGCGACGGCGACGCCGCTCACGCCGGAAACGGGCGCCTAAGAGCTGCGCTCTAAAAAGTTACCGCTTACAATTACGTTTGCTTAAATAGTATCCAATTAGATTACTTGATTACTGAAGACAAAACGTAAATGGCCGTTTCTAGAAAAGTACCCGTTACCTCACCGATTACTTCATATATTCAAAACGACAGTTTTCTCCTGGTTTTCGACCCACGCTGAGTCACCTAGAGACGCAACGCCGAAGGTTTGGATGCACTGAGCAAGAGTCCAACACATCGAAGGAGGAGCAATCTACTTGCAGCTCCCATACATCACCAGTGGCCATCATGGCCACTGGTGATGTATCGGCGAGGCGGCGCCTTTGTCCTTATTAATGCCATTAAACGCACCGCTCTCGTCGCGTTGGTCGGCGACCGTTCACTCGAAGCAGGCTCCGCCGGCTCCGCGATATGCTACAGCCCTCGGGTACTTCGACTAAGCGAGATTGTAACAGGTTGACGCCTCCAGGTGGCAAGACTCATAACTACGATACGCTTGGCCCTCCGAGGCACGATGACGCATGACGCCAAGACCGCGCCGGATCGGCCGGATCTCCGGAGATGCATCGACGGCTGATTTTGAAGAGCTCGCCAGAATCCAAGCATTTAGGACGAAAAATATAGCCATCCGCTTAAAATATGACCGTGCAATTATCAATTACAGGTTTATCTGATCCTATTCGACTTATCTCTAAATGCTTTTCGTGTACTGTAAGTTTCGATTCAGTGTCCCTTTAAGGAGCAGTTGCGTTCGCCACTTTGTCCCACACCGGAATTTCTTTGTCACCCAAAATATCCACAAAAAAAAGTGAAAGCCGTTTACAACTCCCTGTAACGCCGAAATAGAGCGCAGCTCTTGAGGAGGAGGAGGGAAGGGTACGGGGGGGGCAAGTGACCTCGGGGGGAGGGGTCACGTGGCCTCAGGGGGTCACGTGACGTCACTGATGGCGTCATCAATGATGATGATGATGACGATGCGGATGCCGATGACGTCATCAGTGACGTCACTGATGACGTCATCAGTGATGATGACGATGACGATGCGGATGCCGATGACGTCATCAGTGACGTCACTGATGACGTCATCGGCATTCGTATCGTCATCGTCATCATCATCACGTGACCTCGGGGGTCACGTGATCAGGGGGTCACGTGACCTGGGGGATCACGTGACCTCGGGGGTCACGTGACCTCGGGGGTCACGACCTCGGTCACGTGACCTGGGGGTTACGTGACCTCGGGCGGTTACACCGACGTCGACGGCGACGGCGACGCCGCTCAAGCCGGAAACGGGCGCCTAAGAGCTGCGCTCTAAAAACGACTTTTCCCATCTCCCATCCGTGGCCTCCACAGCGCTGCGCCAACCGAAGAAGACCATGCATGCTACGGTCAGCACTCGAATGACGGGGACGGCTCAAAGCATTTGCCGCCGAAAAAGGTCGAAATATACAGCGTGGAGAAAGCGGTAAACAAAGTGCCACTTACAACGTCCTTACAAGCATCCGGATCATTTCCTGTGTAGCGTGGCTCCTGCCCCTTGGAACTCTTCGAGAGCGACAGACCACGAAAGGCAGTAGCGATCAAAACAAACCCCCACGGGTGCGACGGTGGCGACATCACAACACCGTCGGTCCGCACCCCACAGACGCCTAAAGTGACGCTACTTACAGCCAAGCGTGTACGCACAAGTGCATAGAGAGAAGAATGATTTCATGTAGACTCAGTAGGCGTTCGAGACCTTAGCTCTAGTTCGATTTGTCCTTTATAGCTGTGTTTGCATCGGCGCAGATGTCACAATGTCATTAACGTGACGCGTGCACAAATAAAAGGGTAAAGCTGCGAAATAGCCTAGTAATGTTAGCCTTGAAAAGGGTCACGTTTCGTAGACTCAACGACTGAACAGCAAACAGACATTTATCCCGGACGCTACATACATTGATTTATCAGAAAGACCCTTAATTCGAGACCCGTGCCAACACGCGTTGGAAGCAGCATAAAAAGCCCAGGTGCTGTCTGAGAATTTGGCGGGAGCAGCGTCGATTGTGCTTGTTCAGGCATTCGTTTAGGGTGAGCAGCTGCCTTGGAAGCCGTCGCTCCATATTTCTTTTGCACAAGACTCGTTCATCGGTCACCCGAAGCGCTCGGCCGTATCATCAGATTTGTCAAGCGTGATCGATCTCTGTTACAGCAGCAATGGTCTGGAGAAAAGTGCATTTTAGCATGGCTTGAGATCTGAAAGTCGTTGACTGCATATTCAATACATTACGTGACAGGTGAGACGAAAAGTATCCATCGAGACGAAAGATTTAATTGAGTCGGATGTTTAACGAACGAATTGAATATAAAACAAGACGGAAGGCTCAATCGACACGGAACGTGCAACGAGTCTGAATCTCCAACAACACGGAATTTCCAATGCGCCTGCTTGCATGTACGACATGAGATCTTTCCTCTCCTTTTGGAAGTTCAGCCACGAAGTCCTTCAGCACGACCATGCCACGAAGCATGCCGGACCCTTACGATCAGCCCCGATGCTCGTTTCAGTGTGCTGGGCGTGCACTGAGATGAGCGGTTGTTTCATCACTGCATTATTAACACGAGAAATTAGGGGTGCACCGATAAAAAAGAGTAAATTTAGCACCTCAGATCGGCCGTATATACATTTTGTCAGATCAGCAAGGTAATTTAAAAGACCAGGTGTGCAGGCGAGCTAGTGGTAGCTAATCATGCCGTTTAACACGTGAGACTGTGGTGCAGAGTTGGGCAGTATCGCGATACAAATGTATCGCGATAGTATTTCAGAAATACATTTCGTATCTGTATTTCTGTATCGCGATACATTTTTTTCACCAGTATGTGTATTCCTGTATCGAAATACATTTGGAATGTTTCTTTGTATCGCGATACATTCAGGGTGATATGTATTTCGTTACATTTCTTGAAATATACCCCCCTAAAAAAAAAAAAAATAGAAATCCGATTTTTTTTTTTTTGTGAGGGCACCATGGTTAAGGAGATGTTGGAACATTGTTACCATGATGACCAAGGTTCCTTCTAATTCTCCAAACTATTTCTCTGTGCGTCCTCTTCTCTCTTCTGAGAACTGTTGCGTATAGTCGGGTACTCGAACCAGGTGGCGTGCCAGGAGTGGAGTCAGAGCATCTTCTGCCGCAGGTCCTTAGGTAGGGGTTTCTTGAGTCATTGGCTGCTGGCATCCAAAGCCCGCTACTAACCGCCTCTTTTGCCTTAGCGTGCACAGTACACCCAGCCGGCAAAGCTGATTCACGGTCCGTTGCAGCACGAGCCTGGCGGTGGTTGACTTGAAATAATAGGATGACTCACGCAGTGAAGTTCAACACATATTCTGAATGCGTCTGCGGCTGCGCCCGTAACATTGCACGGCTCAAGGGTACGTCATCAGCCGACGTGAAAGTGACCCGCTGCTCTAGTGATCCGAAACCCAGGAAGGATATTGTTTTGACGCGGCCACGCTGGATCCGACCCAGACTTTGTACACCTGCGACTCGTCTCGAGCGCGCTGTTTCTCGGAGAGCTCGCACCTGTGCCGGCAATATCAGGTCGCAATCCACGAGGTCAATATTTTGAGTATGCAAGGCGAAACTTGAGGACTGCAATCCATGCGTCAGTGGCGGAGGGTCGGCAGGAAGGACCTTCACAACAGGGATGCCACCGTATCGTTTTTTCAACCGTAACAGAAGATAAGACATATGTTCCAGGATGCTTCAGGTGGTCCACCACTCTCGAAATTCCGGCACGATCTTCAACGAGGTAACGTACAACGAAAGTACGTAATGTCCTTTCATACAGCGGCGTGGTAAAAGTTTCATGTTCAAGGCCACACCTACAGATAAAGAATACCAGTTCATTCCACCGTGACGTCATGTGATAAATGTTGACAAAGGAGTCCTTATTGGACAGGGGCGTGGTGACGTTTTCATGAGATTTAAGATGACATAAAATTTATTTAGAGGTCGAAGTCTTTTCGCATCCCTCGTCAGACACACAGGATGTCAGGGAAGGGACCGAGGTCAGTCCTTGATGGAACGTTTTCTTTTGAGCCCGTTGAAGACTCCTCGTCTTCCGAAACCACTACTGCTTGCGCGGCAAAGTGCACCAAGCCTACGGGAAAGTCATTTGCAGGATCAAAACTTCCACCTCCGACCTCAAGCTTCATCTCGTGTGGCGTCTCAAACAAATTTATGAAAAACTGTGTTGGAGTATCAGAATTTCTGTTGTTTATGTATTTCTGCACCTCCCTAAAGTGTGTTACTGTATTTCTGTTTCCGAATATCTCTTGCCTCTATCTACCCCCAAATGTATTTCCAATATGTATCGCGACACACTTTTACAGATATATTTCAGTATCAATCAGCATTGCAACTACTAATGTAATGTGTCCCAGTATTTGTGTCAAATACATTTTGGTATTTCTGCAACCTGCTGTGGTGCACAGAAAAGAAAATGGAGGAATAAGCCGTTCTGGCACCCTGTAACGCCAGATTAGAGCGCAGCTCTTGAGAAGGATAGAGGAGGCCTTCTCTCCTCCCTCCTCACCTCCTCATCCTGCCTGCTCCTCCCTCCGAGCGGCGTCGGCGTCGCCGTCGGCGCCAACCGGCTGGTCGCGTGCCCAGCCCTCGTGACGTCGCGTGACCCATCTGTGACCTCACGGGAGGTCACGGGACCCGCGAGGACGTTTCGGTGCAATGCCGCAACGTCACCATGCCGAAACGTCGCCGCGAGCGTAGCGACGCACCGCTCAAGCCGGAAACGGGCGCCGTAAAACGCGCTCTAAAAACTGGTCGAAGGAACGAGCACAGAGAACCTGGAACCTGGATACGTATCGCTGATGCTGCTCCATGGCTGGAACAAGGTCTCTTTTATTTCGAGATGTTTCCAATCAAGAAATCCCATAACGCTAACTTTTAACCCTTAATGTGAATGGGTACTGTTGTGAGTAGATACCCCCGGGCCTCTCGGGGAAAAGGGGAATATAGAGGACTGTCCTTAACCTTTCCCACAGGTGAGGAGCCTGGATCGGGTGGTCAACCGATGGTCGAGGCGGACTCTGTAAGGCGAAAGCTGACATAGAGGGTAGTGTCCCCACGACGGTGGGAGGGAAATAGCTTACTCCCCAGTGGCAGAATCGTGAGATATCAAAGATCACTGCAGCGGGCCCGCTTGGTTCATGGTTGCCTTGCGGTCTCGTCGAACCCACGGTGCAACAGGCTTGCGGCCCCTGAGCGGGGTCAGGCGAGGGTTGGGGTCTCGGGGTCCTTTTTTCCAGCTGCCTCTTCCTGGCTCGTTCCTTTGGCGAGGCCCAGTTTTGTCCTGCTTCAGTTCCGAATTGGCTTTTGGTGAAATTACCACTTGATCCTTGGATCCAATTCGTTTACATCGAGATTGGCATTAAATCAGATGTGCCTCATACTGGCGGTACCGAATGGGGCAAACTCTATTTTTTAATATTTTTACAACGCCTCACACAACTAACGTTGTGCGTGGAAAGATTGACCTGGTCCAGACCAAAGTATCCTGGCCGTCACCATCTACAACAAATCCACGTAACGCGAAACTCCTTCCTCAACCACGATAGATTAGCATCATGTTGAACAAAGGGATCAGCAAATCGCCGTCATCATCACTTCGAAGTTCTCACTCAACGGGAGCACGAAAGTTCCTTCTTTCGTCTACCAAGGGCACGATCTCATATGATCACCCTTTCATTATACAATCTGAAAACCCGACCTGACGTCCCTTGGCCCGAGTCTCCTGCCTCCTTTTCGCCCATCCAAAACATAGCAGTTGTAAAAACTCCCCCTCCCCCTTAGACAGGCGCCTTTGTCCTCTTTTCTAGAAGGGTCACCACACTCTCAGAAAAGAAAAGTATGTTCTTACACCCCTTTGTCCCATATAATACACCCCAAAACTTCAGTTTCGACGTACAGTGCGCTGACGTCGAACCGGCGGTACCAGCTTTCACGAGCGGCTTGATGGCCGAGTGGTACAACTTCTTAAGATAGCTAATGTCCGTGTTACTGAAAACAACAAAAAAGAAATCGAGGTTTCCTTGGCCCTACTGAAAACCTCAGTGTTTTTTCGTTTGTTTTTAGTCTTTGATACGTACCTTAGCTGTTTGAATGGTGTGTATATAACACTGCGTTTTCAAGCCCCTCTTAAACGTTGGGTCCGCCTGTTTGACGTCAGTTCGCTGTACGTCCAACTGAAGTTTTGGCGTGTCGTATTATGTGGTACAAGGGATATGTGAATATACCCTCTTTTTCTGAAAGTGCACGTGCCAGGTGACTAAATGTAGTCTCCGGCTGGTCTTCTTATAATAATGCTTCGGTTTCGTGTTTAAAGCGAAAATACTACGACCTTGATTCAGCACGGCATTCGCCGCAACTTTCGGCAACCAAGCGCAGCTGCACGAGGAACTCAAAGGGATGCTGAACCGAAATCTGGGCACGTTTGCTCGAAGCGCTAACCACGGCAGTGGCGGATCCAAGGGGGGGGGGGCACGGGGCGGCCACCCCCCCTCCCAAACCAAGTTGACCCCCCCCCCCCCCTCTTGGAGGGCAATTTGACATGGGTGGACCCCGGTGCACACGAAAGAATGGTAGAATAGCATCCTTACAAATTCCCCCCCCCCACAAAAAAAAAAAACGGAGTTTTGGATCCGCCCTTGAACCGCGGCCACGACCGCGGCTGAAGTTGGCCGCAGTACCTAGGAGAGGGATTTTGCAATCACGTGACTGGCTCGGTAGCGATGCGGGAAACATGGCGGTGCCCCGGTGAGTGAGCGCCGCTCGCTTTAAAGCTGATATGTCGTTGTAGCTGCAATATCGGGCGCGTTAGTCAGCAACTAATGGTGCTATAGGCTTTCGCTTTGCCTTACCTCACTTAAATCGCAAAGCATGAGCAATGACCTCGCCACATTTTTTAGATAGTCTTTCGATTCTGGCCATTACTAAGTCTAAATGAACGCGATAATTGTCGGCACGGCAACGTCTTTGGAAAGTGGATTGCCTGGACTCAATGGGCCGGGTATTGATAACACACAAAAGCAGACAGCGTCCTAATAGACCTTTTTCTAAATTACCCAAGCATCGAGGAGAACGCTCGAAGTGTAATTCTACGGTCCGCGCGCGCTGGCCTTCCTCTTATAAAAAGATTCGAAGTAAATAATCATAATAAGGCTTTGACGAACGCGCGTGCAAGGCAAAATTCGTTTTAGACTTTTTGCTTTAGAACAAATACTACTGCAGACGCCAGCACCTGCAACGCGTGTAACTACACTCGTAGCATGCACCTCGGTGCTTGGGAAATTTAGAAAAAGGTCTATTGGGACGCTGTCTGCTTTTGTGCACATGCATTATCAATGTCGTGCACGTTGAAGACCCCAGGATAGCGGTTGTACCGCACTGGCTAAATTGCTCATCGACAGCTGAGACACCAGACGCCCACTGAGGCAGACTAACTTCCGGCTGTATAAACATACACACAATAATTTGCTTTGATTTGCTACAAACACCAAAACATCACTCATACAGCGATATCTAAAAAAATTCATCGTATTTTTCAAAAAAAAAAAAAAAGGAGGCGCATTTGACAGATATGCTTACGGTTTGTTTCTCCGAGAATGGAGAGGGAACGGCCTCTCGTCTTCTCCGCCTCGCCGCCTTGAGGGGTAGCAAAGCGAGGAGAGAAGGAAACGAGATATCTTGACGTCACGCGCCCTCGTCGGCCTCGTTCAATCTCGACCTCTTTTTCCAAAAATACGGCCGTCCATCCGAGATATCGCCTTACGAGTAGTGTTGTAGGAATTGTAGCGTCCCGCCTACAGCTCCTGCATTTTTTTCTTTTTAATCCGGATTCTGGTGACTTTCGCGGATGTGATTGACCGTCTTTTCGATAACACAAACTGGCGCGCTATATGATGACATCATGATCATACCAAAAGACGCAAACGCTTCCTGTGCCGAGAGAACAAAAGAGGGAACAGCCGCACGGCTGGTTTCCTGGTTGCCAGAGTCGATCGCCATGGGTCCTATGTATACTGTTGGCCACCTCAAATGACCGCCCCCGCTGTGTCTCTGCTGGTAATGGAAAGATCCGCCCGTGCTGGGTCAAGATGTCAGGATACAGCGACCACTAGATCAGATAGGATATCTCAGCCCATTCCTTGTTTTAAGTACAGAGCAGGACACGGCCAAGGAAACGCGGCAGAGAACATGTCACATTTTACTGGGGTACTGGAGTGTGCGTAAACCTAAATTTGTTCTTATTTGACCAAGTATGTAACGGGAGCAATAATTACGTGGATTAAAAACGGTGATAAGTTTTGTTCATTGCACCGTTATGGTGGTGCTTGTGGACATTTCGGATGTGAAATATTGGATATGGTATAACTAGTGCCACGTAGCTTCGTTTAAAGTGGATTAAATATTGTCCTCCCGTAAAAGATGACTGCGGGTGGCGCTAGCTACCTTATTGTTTCACTGGAAGTTGGCTTCTCCATGAAACAGACGTGGGGAAAAAATAGGCAAGTTAACAGATTTTAAGAAGCTATAGCCATGGGGGTTGGGATTCTCTTTGTGAGATCTGACCCGTGCGCTCAAGTCGACCTTGGTGCTCTTTAAAAAAAAAAGCTAGGGCTGGGAAATGCACGTCTCATCGAGAACCTAATACATAATTAATCGCATCATAGCATCAATTAAAGCGTATTTAATATTGCCTTTTCGTAAGACGCCAGTTTTCTCGAGTGCTCCAGTTTGTTCTGTAAGTTGGCCCACCAAACCGAGGTGAACGTCAATATCCACTCGATTCTTTTTCACCTGTCAGACGTACGACACGGTGAAGGTCTTGGAACCATATGGCAAAGTCGAAGAGGTTATCAGGGAGACGTGGAGCGTCAGCGAGTTTGGATGAGTCCAGTCGACCACGAGAGTGGCAAGGTTAACCCTAAAGGAGGAGCGTCTCCGTAGAACGGCTCCCGCACCAAACCCATATGCGCGGTCTGCACGGCGCTGAGTTCTCGCCCCAGGTAGGGCCTTGCTCTGCCTCAGGTGTCAACGAACTGGCCACATCCGTAAGGAGTGCCGTGTGCCCCACTGCGAAAGCTGTCGACGTTTTGGCACACACGGGCCGACTGCGGAAAAACGTATGCCGACGTGGCTAACGGGGAACGGTCCACGGAAGCTCGGATCTTGTCATAGACCAGGAGGAAGCCGAAGAGGCGGCAGAGATTGTCCAGCACCGTGGCCTCGGCGGCCACGGTGTCGCCGGCGTACGTCGTGCTCGCCTTTTTCACCGTGTGGTGGCCGTGCGGCTGGTGGCTGGCCTCGTGTTTCGCTTTAGGTGCTGTGTCGATCCACGAGGTGCCACCATCGTGCACGATGGTCAGTCTTAACCCGAAGAAGAAGAGAACACGGATTTACGGACTCTGGCGACTTGGTGTCGGCGTGGCGGCGGTGAGTGTACAAGAAGCGGTGGAGCGAGGGAATGCGGGACCACCGCTGGGAGAAACAACCGGAGCGGTCGGTTTGGAGGGACCCCCATACTCGGCGCCATCTATCCCTGTGCGAGTGTAAGCGCTCAGTGCGCCGAACATAATGTGGCCGCCGCGTCAGACAGAGGCCGAGTTCCAAATGTTACCCAAATGGATCCGAGTTACTCCGGCGGGTCGTGTCACGTGACAACACAAACTGAAAAGCGCTGGACGCGGGTAGGTCTTGGAGCGCCAAGGTACAAAAACGTTACCCTGGAGTGAGATCAAGTAAATTTTGGAACACGGCCAGAGAGTCATCACCTAAATGTGTTTCTTCCACCGTGGGACCTGCTACACAACACTGCTCCCCCATTTACGGGGAGAAGCGATGAGGTGATCGGCGTACCCTCGTCGACTTCCGGAGCAGCGGAGTCTCCTCGCAGGACATGGAGGCAGTGATGGTTATGGATAATTCAGCTGCACCTCTCGTTCTCTTCCGGTGTTGCTGGTGCTTTGATCATCAGTCAGCCTCGCCCTCGGTGTCCATGGTCTGTGGGTCCACGGCTGCCTCTACGGAAGTTGAGATGCTGGCCACATTTGGTCGTCATGACGCCGATGCGGGTCTCCATCAGTGTCTCGCAGGGGCACGCATTCTGGAACCCTCTGTTGTCTGGACCACTTCCAGCCTCTAGGTTTTTCCGGTTCTGTAGTTCCGGTACCACTAACGTCTTGCCAGCTTTGGTTTTCCTGGCCGGTGTCTTATGTACCGGAGTATTGGCAGGGGGATTACGTTGTCAAATCGTGAGCGAATCTCACAACACAATAGCATTCCAACTGGCGTTCTTCCACATAGAAGAGATGACCTGCGATACCGGTGCAGAAACCTCGCCAGCCGAGCCTGGACGGGTCTGCGTTTAGTTTTCTTTAGCCCTTGCTTTACCGTCCGAATCGCTCGTTCCGGCCAAGCCGTCGGATTGCGAGTGGTACAGGGCTGTGCGCAGGTGGTCAATGTTGTTTTGGGACATGAATTGCTTGAAAAGGGTACCGGACATTTCATTGACGCCGTTTCATCGAATAACTAGACATTTCATCGAGCGCGGATTCATCGAACGCTGTTTCATCGAACCGCTTGACGCACGTTTCATCGAATTTCTCTTTACTGAATTTTGGGGTATTACAATACTTTTACATAATTTAATATCGCCTTTGAAATAGTTTTCGACGCCGCTCTCAAATCACCAGAAATGGAACCTAAATCTTGGTTACTGAATTATAGAAGGTAGCTATCATATCAAAACTTGAGTAGGTACGCGACTTTTGTAGCGTGAGCTACACTGGCCGAGGTTGAGCAGTTTCGCGTGGCTTGCATAATGAGCCGTGCTCCACGCTGCGCATGCGCGAGGAGCAGTGACGTACACGGCGCCAGCTGGCGCGCCGAGCCGCCGCCGCCGCGCGCTCCGCCGCCGCCGCGCCCGCCTCGCCGGACTGCACATTCCAGAGGAGTGACGTTATCGCCGCGGCAGATGCCACTGAGCGCCGCCGCGTGCCTAGCCGTGCGCCTCCGTTGCACTGGTAGCTAAGTCTGACGCTGCACCGGAGCCGCTTGATAGCGCCTCTCATTTTGTGCGCATAAGCTCGCGCATACGTATATCCTGGCATAGCCGAGCTAAGCCGCCGCAATTTTTCTTTTCTGGCAAGCTAAGCGGCTGTTCTCCATGACACACATTGTCCCGCTTCATCCGCCTATTTGTTCACGCGGGAGGCACTCACTTGATCGAATGACATTTTAGCGAACGCCCACGTTTCACCGAATGACACTTTAGCGAATAGTCGGACGCCGCGAAGCGGCGTTTTCGGGTGGGCCAAATGGGTTCACATTTTTGTAATGAGCCGCCGCAGACTGTCGCCGCGAAGCGGCGTAAGCGCAACGCGCGGGTTGGGTTAACGCGCGCCCCCGTTATTCGCTAAAACGTCGATTCGCTCAAACGTCGCTCTTCGCTAAAGTGTCATTCGCTCATGTGATATGGACCCGTTCACGCGTGAAAGGCACTTTCTGAAAAAGGGAATCAGCTACTCTCCGCAGTACCTTTTTTATTTTGTGTTTGTCTGTTTAACAGTGCCATTCTCTCATACTCCGTCTCATCCTACGATAGACTAAAGCTCAATGCTACAGGCCGCCGGGTCACATCACGAGCCTGTTAGAAACCACGTGGTATATTTGCTCCGTTCCAGTGCGCCAAGACGCGTCATGGGAGCGCGAGTTTTAATGCGAAAGAATTAAATGTCTCATGGAGCGAGCTGACGTCATCAGTTTGAAGCGCGAAAACGGCACCTAGTTTCCGCGATCGCCTTCGGTTCTATTGGCTGGCGCGCGTCGACGGGGCCGCTGCGCTCATCAGTTTCCACGACCGCTCACCCCATGGCGCTGCGTGTCCATCAGCGCGCGCCGCGCCGCTGACTGGAGCGTCCAAGGTCACCAGGGGAGCACGCGCGCTGACTGGCGACGACAAGTACGCAGCAGACGAAAAGAGAGCCGGACGAGCGGCTTGCATGCTTTCGCATTTACAACTCATAAGTGCTTAGGTGTACCTCGAGCTTTTCGTCTGCTTATGGAGCCCTCGCGGCTGCTCCGTCTGCTTGCTACTACCGAAGGGAATAAATGCCGTCTGGAAGCGATGGGGCGAATTGAACCCGGGATCAGGACCAGTGGCCATTAAGAAATAACAGAGAACCATTTGCGTTAGATTAGTGCTCTTCCTACTCTGCATATCGGAATTTCTCCGCGCACTCTTTCGCAATGCGGATGCAAGCTTTTCTGAGGCAGTGCTCCGCCCGCCAGCCTTCAGGCCCTAGTCCATCGTAGGGTGAGACTGAAAGGTAGCGCAAACCATTGTTTGAAATAGGGGCAGAGAAATTTCTCCTCGCCCATGCCCTTTCCCTCTCAAAGGTCTTTCCCTTCACTTCAAATGAATCGGGCGCGACACGTGACCGTTGCCTTCAAGATCCCGCGCGATTCGGTGGTCTGTTACAAGTCAAGAAAGGTAGCGGCAAATGCCCCTCAAAGGGAATCATATATCCTCCGCCACCTCCGCATCCGATAGCGTCCCATCGTTTCCGTGACGTTGCTGCCAACGCGCGAGGAGGTCTTGCTTTCTGGACATATTTGCTTTATCTTTCGACTTTGACTTAGCATTGTGGAAGCCACGAGAGGGAGATTAGAGTCTTCCCCTCCGATCGAAACAAAGACGACTTTCGGGGATTAGCTTCCCCCTTCGATGGATACAAAGGTCGTTTTCTTAAAAAGTGGGGGTCGAGACAAGTTGGCACCACTCTGTGGCCATTATCTATCCATTGAAGCGGAACAAGGAGCGTTTCCAGTGAACTCTTCTTTCGACTGCGGAGGGATTTCAAACCGGCGCATCACGCTTGTGGGAGGAGCTTCTCCTACCTTCTTAACTTGTAACCGACTATAGAAACCAACGCCATCACTGCGCGAGACGTAGCGGTGGCTCCGTTGCTTACGGCCCGGCCGTAGGTTTTTTTATTTTTTACCACAACCTCGGCGGCAACGCGATGCCATAATCATGCTGCGCTGTGGGTTGCACAAATAGCATTGCGAAAGGGAAGAAGCCTTTTGCCGTCCCGAGGGAAAAGAAAATCTTCAGCGGCGAAGACAATGGCTTAACCGGATCGGTCGGAAAAGTTTCGACTGCCTCTGAGGAGACTTTGCGAGGTAAGTCATTGCAAAACTCTGAACCGTATTACCTGACTCTTTCGGTCTCACCGATGAGGATCGCCTAGTACGATCATGTCTTTTCGCGCGTATTTAATCATAAAACTGACTCGCTCGCTTGCATTGAGTCGGCCGAGTTGAGAACGATGCGTGAAAGACTGGGGTGCCACTAAAATAAGCTGGTCGCCGCCGTCGCTAAAGAGGGTTGTTGCGTCAGTGAAAGGAGAGTCACCAAGGAGGTTAGAAGGGTCAGGTAGGGGGCATGACGGCGGTCGCGTAGCCTCCCCAAGCCATGCTCCCTTGACGCCTCGCCTCTCATTTTCTCCTTATCCTCCCTCCTCACTTATCGGCCCAGCACGTGACCATCGCGTGGTTGATGGTTGCGGGTAGCAGGAGCACAGTCGGCACAGAGCGTGGTGCTCGTGGGTTTCATTTATCAGTCATCACAGCCAGAAACTGTGGCCCGCGCCCAGCCGACCGATTCTACGCCTGCTGCGCTTCGTTGTGCCTTCTGTTTTCTACAGACCTTTACCATCCTGAAAACGATAGTATTCAACGTGGAACGTCAGCGCTGTAACGGAGTCTGTTGGCGTGTTTTGGGTAATGTACCGTGCACCTGCGGGGAGTATTCCTTCTATCTTCTGGCCACTAATTACTGCAATAGCCAAAGCAAGAATAAATTATATACACACATGATTGCGTAACTATGTCGACCCGACAGAATGAACCAATACTTACGCATTTTTACGGCGATGATTTCCGCGCTCGCCTGCAAATGATAGCTGCGTTCTCATCGCTCTCATATGTTATATCACGCTACTGGCTTTTTCTTTTCGTTGCGGCCGCTATGCAGGTCGTCCACTGGGACGTTTTATTGCTGCCGTGATAAACTGAACCAGCTCAACTTGACTCCAGGTTGGGAGATGTTTTATTGACAAATGGAAGTGCACGGAGCACACCACGCTCCACTTCGATGGGGTCCAGCCACCGCCGAGACCAACGGCCGAAATCCATCGTTTCTGCAGTTCGGCGACCGTCGGAAATGTAAAAGAATTGTTGATCGATTCCTGTTATCGTAAAACTATCTGTGTGTAATACGCCAAGGGCCTACCGGTGAAAGGTAACCCCCGCTGAAGAAAAGCCAGTCCGATTGCGGCAGCCGACCACGCTGCAAGCCAGTGGCGTAGGCGGCGGGGGAGTTTGGGGGTGCCCCCCCTCGAAATGCTGCTCCCCCCCCCCCGCACGGGGCCCACTCGCTCCCCTGCTCACGCAGTCGGTTTCGCACGAGGCACGGAGCAACGAGGAGAGCAACGAAAGAGCGCGGACCATCTCCAACTTATGATCTTTCAGGAAAATTGGTTGTGGGGTAGAAAATGCCCAGATTAATAAAATATGCAGTATTCCTTCATTCATGTTTATTTGATGGGGTGCGGAACTTGATCTCAGATATATAGAGAACGGATATTTCGAAACATTTCTTGGGTGAAGGATGGCAATTTCAAGGCAAAGTATAACAAACTATCCTCACTGAAATACATAGTTCAATCAAACCAAAGTGAACATACTAAAACGAACACACGGTGATAATATAAATAAATGCCAGTAATGTAAGGAATAATAAATGAATTGTAAAAAAACAATTGCACTGTAAGCAACGGATGGCACTGCGCTCACGCACACCTTTTGTGATCAGAATTACGTGCTTTCGACTAGAAATTAGCGCGAATAAAAGGTAACTGTGACTAGTTATTTTAGAAAGCAATTTACAGGTTCTCTTGATCATCTCATTTATGCCGAGCACCTACACATTAAAATGCAGCCGCCTGCGTTCACGGAACAAAAATATCCAGGACGTCCTCCGCTTGAACTTCGATGTCGCGGTGAACATTCAAAAGCGTTATAGACCGAGCAGTCGCTCATTCGAAGTGGACGCTCTCAGTTATGTTTTCAACCGTCGTAGTGAAAAGAACGAGCGGGACAGAGTCGCTAGGATCTTGAGGAGACGATAGACGTTCTGAAATAACGCCTCCGGACAGAAGGCGACCGCGTATATTACCGCAGACGTGACGGGCGTTTCACGTTTCTCCCTCTTGCATTGGACGCCTAAAATTTCCTACTTTTGGCGAAGTTTCCCTCATTTGCGAAAATCGTCGCTCACGGATGCGATCAAGTCCGTCTTGCCTTCTGCTTTGTACGTCGAGGTGGCATCCGATGCAATTCCTTATCATAGATTAATCTCTTCGTTGCACGGAACATCAGAAACTCCGAAGAGACAGGCCTTCATATTCTCACTACGCATAGGCGCAAGGGTAGTCAAGTTCCTTTCCGCGTTCGGCGAGTAGTTTGTGTGTGGTGCGTCATGTCATTTCTCCGAGTGACGGAACGACGAGTTCGGACTGATATGACTTCTCCTTACCTCGAGGATATGCTGCTGCTGCCTTTGGACCACGCTGCAAGATAGAGCGGCCTAGCAAAGATAAGACTCTCTTTCCTTCGGCATCCGGTTCTATGCACGAATTTGTTGAACCCTTAATAGATATTAAATTTTTGTTTTGTGATTATTCAGAATTACCTTCGCCCTATATATGGGCCCTGAGTGTTTATGCGTGGTCGGTTGCTCTAATTTTTCAGCGTCGAGATTCTTTTTTTGCTGTAATTTTTGGCTGCATAGATCGGGTGGCCGGTTACCACCTAAGAGTGTGACAAAACCACGAAACTTCAGGCCGCTAAGGCAGGGGGGGGGGGCAAATTTTTTAGCAATAAACTTGAACTGACTATCCGGGTCAAAAGCGGTCAACTGTACGTGGGTATGCAAGCCGCGACTACAAACCCAGCCTGTCTTTCATTTGAAACCGTGTTCGATTTTTCTTTTTGAGGGAAGGCGTGTGACCGGGAGGGGTGGGAGGAGCGGGGGGGGGGGGAGGGGGGTTGGGGGGGAGCCGCGAGCCGCGCTCAGCGCGCGAGGGCCGCATGCGCTCGCGGAACCGCTGGCCACCTGGCATAGATGTTCTGTCTGCCCTCCACGCGTTGATAATGCAGTTGCTACCTCAAAGCGGAGAGTTGTGTGCTGTGAGGAAGTTTTTAAAGTTGGTGGGCCGCAACTACGACGACAGTAGAACGGTGAGCCACCACCGACCGTAGTCCAGTAAATGAAGCCTGCTCCGTTTTGAAAAATGACAATGCAGCCTCCCTAATCTTCGCCTGATCGTCCGTGCCGGCAGGCTCACCGTGTGTCATTGGGGGTGGAGGGGGGGGGGATGTTGTTAAATTTTTCCCGAAATAAAATCCTGGCTACGTCACTGCTGCAAGCGCAGCACACATCCCGTAGCCGGGGAAACGGCGTCCCGCCCACCGTGGTCCCGGCGACGCCAGGCTTTCGCTTTGTCCGTTGCGGCGATTGCCGTGATCGCCCCGTGTACCAGCAGCGGTGTGTCGTCTGCTCGTGATCCGCCTCAACCTCGCTTGCACCTCTGCATTTAATTGCATTATAATCTCAACCGCTTGCTTGCTTAACGCCTAGCCTTCTATCTGATAAAACCTACCGGACGGAGCGCGCGCAAGCCTGCGAGGATTCCTTCTACAATCAACCATCCATCTCGCACGTGACATGTCACGCGCACCAATCGCCAGAGAGATCTGCGGTCACGTTGGGCACACTTTTTATGACTAGGACTTCACATATATTGCAGACGTCGCCCCCTCCTAGTATTTATAACCTCGTTGAGAGTCACCAACGATCGAGCAGCTCGCGCGTTTGTTTGCGCAACATATTTTAGCGATCGGTGCTTCACAAATGGCAACTATAAATATGCGATGCTGCATTTATTTTTCAGGATCACTTCACGAACGATCACTTTGTGCCAGTGATCTTGGTAAAGACTGGCCTCAAGAAACTCAAGCCATATGCAGCTTCTTGCATTTTTTTCACACCCGACATCTTCCAAAAGAACGCCCCCCCCAAAAAAAATAGTACAAAAAAATTCGGTTATAAAAAAGAATAGTACAAAAAATTCGGTTATTCGGTTATTACGAATAATCAATCGAATTCTGTTCTATTCGGCATTCGCTTCGAACCGAATTTAAGTATTCGACAATATAGAATTATTCGACCTTTCCAGTACAGTCAAACCCGACTATATCGAACCCGTTTACATCGAATTATTCCTTATATCGAACAATTTTTGTGCACAGTAATGTTAGTGATAATACATAGCAAAAACTACGGTTCCATCGAACAAAAATAGCAGCCGCTGGCCCGCTACCTACCGATTTATTGAACTGCCAAGAGCGCCGTTTTGCTCTGCACGCTGGCTTTCCTCCAACACGAGCGGGCGCATTAAGGAAAAACCAGCTTGCAAAACACGGCTTTTCTTTTTTTTTTTTTCAGGCGGCCGTGTTGATCGCTTGGTAGAAAGAAAAAATATCTTTTGCGGAGGGTGCGGAGAGAGGGTGCTCCATGCTCCCTCTCCCCGATCTGTCCGCAAAAGAGAATATTATTTTTTTCTTCCAAACGGCTAACGCAACCGCCCGGAAAAAAAAAAAAAGCCAGCTTGCTTTGTTGTTGGCTTTCCCCAACGCAGAGGACAACTTGCAGAGCAAAACGGGGCTCTGCAGGAGAAGGTGCTCCTGCTCGAACGTGCTCCGTGCTCTCGACATAGTTCGGCGCTAATGCGCAATTATAGGAGGCTGCGGCCTCGGCATTTTGGAGTCCGTCGATAGCGTAGAAAAATATCGTTATTGCGGATGCAATGAAGAAAAAGCAGCAGAAGATGCAAGACTACTTCATTGTGTAATATTTCAGCAGAAAGTGAATTTTTGAAAGTCAACTTCATTAAAACTTTTATATCGAATTACCCGCTATATCGAACTGGTAGACTTTTTTTGCGAGTTCAATATAAACGGGTTTGACTTACTCTGGCTTGGATTTCCGGCAAGGTGGCGCAAGCTTACGACCATTTCGTGCTCCCGAAGTCAATACACTTGAAATCAACAATTGCAATGCTTCTAATATGAAATAAGGGCCAATATAAAACTATAGTTTAAACATATCTTGTGATATTTCTTGCTTGTACTATTCGAGGTATTCGATTCGAAACTATTCGGCCAAAATCACTATTCGCTTCGAATTCGATTCGGACCCAAAATCCTCTATTCGCCCATGCCTAGTGGTTATACATCTCTGATTTATTATGAGCTGTTGTGTTGCGTTTATTTTATTAAAGCTTGGAGCATAGGCTTTAGAACATGGTATACATAGCTCGGGTTGCTCTCAATAAGACACACTTAATTTTTTTTCGACAAATCATGCTAGTTGAGTGACCTGGTTTTACTTTAATTCTTCAAAATGTTTAGCTCAACACGACATGTACAGCTGTTTTTGTATAGGATTGTGTGATCAAAAAAAAAGGTTGTTTTGGATCCTCAGCCACAGCAAAACAGTATGATCTGCGACGACATCGTGGACAAAAAGCGTCGTTTTGCTGTGCTTGGGATATTTTTGTGTAGGATGTTGTATGTACATGGTGACAAATGTGCAATATTTTGCCTTGTAGCAATAATTATTTTCTTGTCTTCGTCTTTGTATGTGATTTGTCTTATTAACAATAAAAAATTGTTCTTGTCTTTTGAAGGTTTCGCTGAAGGATATCTCTGTCCTCATTTGTAACTCATGCAGTAAGGTACGCCCGCGGGTGTGCGGCAAGGCTTATACGCTTAGCAAGTGAACTCAAGGGCGTACCTTGCGCGTGAGAACGTCAAAACAATATCTTGAAACAGAGTAAGGGTGAAAAGGAGCCTATAAATGGGATCAATGAGAAAAGCGCTGGCAAGGCAACCGAGCACGCGCTATTTTTCATTTTAACTGAGAGCATACGAGTGAGTGTATTTGATGGGTAGTTGTATGCACGAGGCGCATAAATAGAAGACGTCGCATGTACACATTCGCAGGTAGTATTCGACGTTTATAAAATGTGTACTAAGTAATGCTAAAAATTACCGCAAAATCCTGGTTTTGCATGCGTTGTGGTGTCTTTTATTTGCCTAACTCAAGTGATGCCGAGTCTGCAAATGCACTTCGTTCAAGATACTAAAAGGTTTTAGCAGAGCGTACGCTATGGATTGCGAGCCTTGCGGGTGCGTGCCCAATCCATGCTCAAAGCGACGGCACGAGCTCCCGCTAGCAAGGCAGTCCTTGCCTACGAAACTCTATCTACAGGCAGGGAGAGGTGCATTCTATCGTGTGCCTGCTCTCAGCTCTTGCTGCAATAAACGGGTAAACAAAATATATTTTTGCAGTGCATGCCGATGTCCCAAAATATTCAAAACTACACTGGCATTTTATTTTATTTTTATTGTCTGCGTTTAGCGGAATGGGAGAAAGTTTGTCTTCACACCCGAGCGATTCCAACTCTGCTCGCGCTATTATATTTGCCGATCGAGACGTCCTCCCGTGCTTTATAACTCCAATCAAGGTGCGCAAACGCTAGTTTCTTCACGTTAGAAAACAAAACAGTCTTCATACTAAAAAGGAACAGCAGCGGAGCTGTAGCTTCTCTTCTCGGCGGTGACTTTCCAGGCAAGCGATCTGCTCTTCCTTCGCAAGGGAATCTGAAGCGCTCGACGCAGTGGAACATTAGGCGATAGCGGCCTCGCGGCGGTTGCGGAACCATTCGCGCTGCTGCGCACATCGCCGCTCGTTCCGTTCTCGCTCTTCTTCCCCCGAAGAAGGGTTGCCGCAATCTATGAGCGACGGCAGCAAGCAGGCAATTGACAAACACAACACTCTGGACAGCTAACGCCATCTATGAGCGACGGCGGCAACCAGAGTGTTGTGTCGACCAGGGTGTCGACATTTGTTTGGTATCGGACATGAACCAGGGAAAACTAAGCTCCTTAAATCCGCTGTAAAAAAAAATCTTGAGTTTGCCGTATGCAATTGGCGATGTGCGCGACCGAAAGCGTCGCTGTGGTCGGCCTTCCACGATTGGCCGAACGCTGACTATGACGTCAGAAAGGGGATTTATCATCGACGGAAATAAGAGCAAAAAAAGAACTTTACTTTTGACGGTGTTGGCAGTGTTCCTTTGAGAGCGCAATGATTTCAAGCTTCCACCATGCTATTTACAAACACCATCGAACTTGTTGTTCGCTAGGTAATGACGTCACAAGGGGGAACCATAGGAGGGCGCCACCAAAACATCTCGCCGCTAATAGCAAACAAGTACGGCCCGGCACGCAGGCGCGGGCCTACGCGCGCTTTGTGGGCCTCGCTCAGACATGGCGGCAGGGGACATGGCGCGGAAGGAGGGCAAGGAGGATTGCCCTTGATGGAAAGGAGGAAAACGCAGGGAGAGGAGGAATTTCGAGCCACACGGTGAGCGGAAACTAAAAGGGACCATGTATAGCGGCGGTTTGCAGCGGAGTTTGACAACTGGAAAGTGATCTACTAACGGAAGTTTTGCCTCTTGTCAAAAGTCGCTATTTTGATAGCACCATGTGCTTTACCCAGAAAATTATGTAATTTTACATGGCTTTCTCAGATTAGCTAGAAATAATTGATTTTACACTATATTTTATAACTTGCTAAATAAAAATGCTGCAAATGGCACGAGCTATGATAACTTGCACACTTTTGATTTCCATAGTTGTTCGCACGTTTGAGATTAGATAACAAGTAACAAAATATATTAGAGCTTGAAAAAACTATGTACTTAAATAGCTTCATTATTAATACAAATTGCGGTAATGTACGCCCCCAAAAAACACTACGATCACAACAATAAGCCATTTAACCATAATAGATTTTTACAGAAAGGTATCATTTTGTTTACTTCTAGGCATATGAAGAACTACGACATTGTTATCAAGATAGACAAATAGTCAAACACTGGATGTAATATAAAGTCCTATGCGTCAAGAGTTGCTTTAAATACACGGACATACATTTCCTCTGTCTGACTCGGATTCTGTCCTGGGGTTTTTGTAGTGAGGACAGAGTTTCTTAATTTATACGTTTTGTGAACATAAGGTAAACTCGTCACCCGTGGCGATATTTTGTAAAATGTGGATTGCTACTGCTGTTCTTGCTGTGGAAGTATAGTTAAAGAAATTAATCATCTAAATACCCAAAAACAAGACATTAAAAGGCTGTAGTGTATGATTTCACATGACAAATATCTGAGCGAGAAAAGGCAGCAAAAACACACAAACAGCACCGATTTTTTTAACAAATGCACTATTTTGTTATTTTGAAGGCGTATGAAAGCCTGCAAGGACTTTTTTACTGGTTTTTCATTTGCACTGAACCGCAGCGCATTAAACATAGTAACTTAAATCTTTTCTCGAATTTCGCTTTATTTTAAAAGTTCTAGGCAAATTAAAAATACAAAAACAAGCAAAAAATAACCTCCCTCATGACGTCCTTGGTCGCTTGAGTGGCCGTGAACTGGAGGAGGGGTAGTGAGCTCAGCGAGCGCTCCTGGCTGCCGCACTCAGTGTCGACGGCTCGAGAGGGCACCACTAAAGCATGTCCTGGATAGGCTGTATGAAGCAAGCAGCCAGGGCGGTTCGCATTGCATTTGCTGCGCAATTAAACACTAATCCGGCATGACATTTCATTGGCCAAAAACGACTGCAAACATGGGGTAAAGATCAGTTCAGAACGGGAGCCACTTCGCGCTGCCATACCGCGAAACGGCTGAACCGCAAGCCAAAGCTGCACGCCGAAGGCCTCCGGAGCGCTCGGAACCGGTCGGATCCTCCAGTCCATACGACCGCAGCGCCGCCGCGTACATCCAGGATTTTTCTACGCTCGCCGCTCGTCGGTGCCTGATCCCACTACCCCTTTCTAGTATGCGCCGCCTTTTCCACCGCTTGGTGGCAGGTAAGTTGACCGGTCATTTCTTGTTTCCGTACTTTCTAAACTGCATTTGTTTCTTTTCTGATCTAAAATACTGAACAAAAACTACTTTTGTAAATATTTGAAACGGTTTGCGCTACATATATTTCGTATTTCGACTAAAAAGAAGCTTTTGGTGGCTCCGACCAGTAGTGAGCCCAGGATAAAGACGTCACATATCGCGCGCTTTCGGCTACCGCGGGTCGCCCCCGTAGGTGGAGGAGGTTTCCGCGTCGTCTGGTTAAAATATGATGCACTGATATTGTTACTCTCTCCGTGCCCGCTGCCTTGTCCAAATTCCAGAGACGTGGAAACCGCAAAAAACGTAGCAAAATATTTTGAAGTGCCTGGATCGGACACGTATGTCACAAAATAAAGTTTTCTTGAACAACTTCTTTAGCTCAATAATTACATTGTGAGGTACATCTTGAGTTAAGGAAGAATCTGAATTAACGTCTATACCGAGAAATTAAATAAAAAAAATAGAGGTTAGTTTCGGTTTCGTTACTGAATTAAAACGTGCCTCCTGGAGTAAATATTACGCTAAACACCGTCTTTGCGTTCCAGTTAAAGAGGTGACCTGCGCTCATAACACCCTAGCTTCCTCGCAAAAGCGGGAATAATTTGTGTCTCTCAGTGAAGTTAGCACTAGCACGCTGACAGGCCCAGCAGCGGCACGTATGTCCGACCGACCCTCACTAAACCACCATTTTGAAAAACGAGTGGCGCCACGCCACGTCGCCGCCCACGCCTCAATGGGACATTCATGCTTTTGCATTCAAAATTCATAAAAAGTGCATAAGTGTCCTTCGAATATTTTCCTTTTCCTTTGCATGTGTTTTTTAAAGGACCAGAGCTACTTTTCGAGCGAAAATGAATCAGCGAGATGAGATCTAGAACTCGAGACATGGGAACCGGGACTCGTAGCCAGTTGCCTGCGGGCCGCGTCCCCGCGAGTCGGGCCGCATACGATATGAGCGACGAAAAAGTAAAAATTTCAACCTGCAAATAGTAAAAAATTGAGGAGACAAACTAGAATGGGTGACGGGTAAGTTCTTCCGCCCATACTGGAAGTGACGATTTTTCAAGATGGCGGCACCCTTGTGAAAAAGGTCTATAGTAGTTTAAAAATGAATTTCTTATATGTTGTACCGAGATCCAAGTACTCCGATGTTTGTACAGTGGTTTGTGGGCCCGCTGATGGTACATGTTTGCAATACTTACAGTCGGTGACTAAATAAAAAAACCTAACACCCTCCAAAAACAAATTCTTTTTTTTTGCCAGGCGATTTAATATGGTGTTAGGAGACTACCCAATAAATATTTTTCTGAAGTCGCGTATATTTTTAATAAAGCCAGAAAACTCAACTGCTTGAAACCGAAACTCAAGCACAGAAGCTCATGGTCGGAAATCACGTGACTACACCCGACCACATTTGTTTTCCTGTTTTTGTTGTGTGAAACAGACGACGACGAACGTGCACCATTCGTCATATGATTGTTTCGCACTTATATCCCTCCCGCTCAATGTACTGCACTTGAAGATTGATTGGCCGGTACCACGGACGACAGTTCCAAAATAGCAACGCCACGTTCGTCTTTTTATTTTCTTTCGAGCAATGCATCTGCACTTTTTGGAGGTCACAAAGATGGGGTTCATAGTCTTTTCTATTTCTAATATTGAATGTGAGCTTCAGATGACCCACGACTTTGAATATATTTGGTACATAGTTTGAACGCCACGTGACCTTGGAAAAGACGTGTGCGAGCGGAAAGAAAACGAATTTCGAGCCGCAAATGATGTTTTGGGTAGTTGGGCTCTTAATGACGCTTTCAGGCAGCTGTGCATGGGTACCGCCATAACCAACCTTCTGATTTTATTTCCTCTTATTCCGTTTACTTCACTTCATTGCCACATCATGACAGCCAAGTGCCACTTTCGGTGCTACTGTGTCCTCCCCAACATAAGTCTTTCTTGAGGGTCGTCAACGCCCGCTTCAGTGGCTTGGCATGTCGGTAAGACGAGATCAGTAAAGGCGGCTCAGTCTGGAGGGGTTTTGAAGAGTCTCTAGGTCAGGTTCGAATAAAAAACCTCGGCGAGCATAAGTATCATGTCAGTGCCCCTTTAAAGAGACAGTAAAGTGCTTTTATAGAAGCTTGTTTTTGATGGCGTAATGTTTGTTACGGTTTAGTAAATAAAAATGACCAGTTCTAAACAGCAAGACGTCTTAGTAAACTCGCAGTAATGGATATACATGCATCTACCCATACATGCATATACATGCATCTACCCATGTTTACTTAGGGTCTGCTTTGTTGTACACAATTCTGCCATCTTTTATTGCTTTTGCCTTAGCCCCTTCACAGGCGGCCGGCAATTTCCACCAATAAATAAAAATAAATAAATAAATACATGGGCACTGTTTTCTCCTTGGAAGCCCCCACCTCCATAAAATTTGACCAATGAAAATAGTTACAGGCGTTGAGCTGGTTGCTACATATTACAAACGCTTGGAGAACGTTTACTGAAGAGCTGGAGACCCTCTGCAGCACCTGTGGGACGGACACTGAAACAACAGACCACATCGTGATCTCCTGCCATGGTCTGACCCCGCAACCGGTAACAGACTCCGTCCCTGAGGCCCTGGGATTATGTTGGTTCTTCCCATACAAAGGGAAGAGCCAACATGATCCAATCCAATGCAATTTGCCATTTTGGTGTCCGTATCGCGCATTCTCTCACGTCTACGAACTCGTGGCTGCCGTTTTAAGATGGAAAAACAAACAAAAAATTCCACCAGGAGGTTTTATTTAAACGAAAGGCCATCACTCTGGTGTGAAAAGGTAACAACAAAGCAGCACTGCGTGACTGCGCAATTCCAGTGACCCGACGAGCTCGCAAAGTATTGTTTGGAAGACGACCCTCCCAGAGGCGACGGTCGCACACCCGTACAAGCACAAAAGCAAGGATTACCTCTGTGGACGGCGAAGAACCATCGTCGG
Organism: Ixodes ricinus; assembly: GCA_037355805.1. NCBI lineage: Eukaryota > Metazoa > Arthropoda > Arachnida > Ixodida > Ixodidae > Ixodes > Ixodes ricinus. Next base: position 63,686 of record JAZHYW010016404.1, read on the forward strand.
ACTCTGACAACGGCGACTAATGCACGGTATATATTTTTGTGTCGGCATGCGTTTCATAAAATCTGTTCTATGAGGTATGTGTTCAATCTTCATTATTTTACCAGCGCGATGGAATTGGCAGCAAATTACTTTTTGAATATCTGGAAGCTAAATCTGCCTGCGCGTTAGAATTGTGCCAACACAGTAATTCCTTTCCTTAAGCAAGGTTAATTTTAAATAAAAGTAAACACAATGCACATAGAGATAGTTCAGCACATCTCCTTAAAGACTGCACACTTTCACAGCCAACGTCTATCGTGAATGTCCGACTTCCAGTGAAATGAGTCGAGACGACATGAACCCCCACCCCCACATCAGTCATTTCAATATGTTCGATGGAAATTACAGCAGCATTTGCAAGACTGTTGCTGTTATCACGACTTTCCAAACTTTAGAAAACTTCATCTTATTTTTTAGAAGACTTCTGGAAAGAACACCAAGCGTCAGGCTGCCACTAGACGCCCACACTCCACCGCAAAGATGCGGCGAGACGAACACGCTACCACCACAGGCTTGGATACATTCCCATGCGTGAGATCCACGGAAATGATGGATCCTATGCCAAGCCGCTTGGACCATGTCGGATGGGCGAGGTCCAACTGGAGCAGATCCGTCGGAGCGGGCACGCTGTACACATTCAGCCAGCCGTATTCCAATCCGAGGGCCAGCAAGGACCCGTGTAGGGCCAGGCTGGTGACACGGGCTGGGCACAGTGTGGCGAGTGGGTAGCAGACAAAGTGATCACCGTCGTCCACAGATATGTAGAGCTCTTGGAACACTGCGGGAAGTGGCAGACATGACCTGAACACTCAAAACTGACAGAGAAATTTATGGAAACTAGCTGAAATGCTCATCTTCTACCCACCATATTATATTCATCTCAACAAATATTTACGCTGAAGCGTGACACGAAGCAGCGAATTTATTACATCTTTACTTTCCCAAAGAGCCCGTTCTTCATCTGTAATGAGATTAAAAAAACTTGCCCTTTTGATGAATACATTTAATGTTCCATGAAGTGCCGGGTTGTAGTGATATAGTGAAAAACTTAAACAATGCCGTAATTTCCCGAGTCACCGCCCAAATCCAAGTCATCTTAGGCGAATACTGATTTTCCCCCAAAAAACGAGTGTGATCGCCCACCTCAAATATCTCCACGCGGACTCCGCAATCCGCGAACATTCATCCAACCTGAATGACGCGGCCGCGGACCGGACAGTTAGAGTGAGTCCATGACAAAGTAAAACGAAGGAGGGAAAGACACTTCTCTTTCTTTACGCAATTCCTCCTTGATTTACACGACCCCGAAGTGGCGGTACATGAGTGCGAGAGGAAAGCAATGGCGATAACAAAGTGAAGCTTTGTTTTGCAAACAAAAAAGTTCGTTCGGACAAAAAGAAACTAACTTGGAAAGATGACACGAGCAGTAACCCATTTAGGGATCGCGAGGTCAGTGAATGCACCCCCATATCCTGGAATGTAACCGCGGAGTGTAAACTCAAAGTTTGTCTCTACCAAAGTAAGGTTACCGCGAACCTGCTACTTCTCCCGGAATGCTGCGACCGCGGTTGGTAAGGTTATACTATTTTTAAGACAAAGCCAACGGGTAAATAAAGATTTGCTGGAACGCAGCACACAGACATTTGTAGAGCGTCCCATTTCAAGCTCCGTGTTCGTGGCAGTGATGTGATTGGCCTAAGCCATTTTGGAGCACCTTTCGGCACAGCCAAAACAGTGTTTTGGAGCAGCAAATGTGGCCTTTGGAGCAACCAAAACAGCGTTTTGGAGCAGCAAAAGTTGCTTTTGGAGCAGCCAAGACAGTGTTTCGGAGCAGCAAAAGTGACTTTTGGAGCAATTATTTTTAGAAAAATAATAAAAATATTTGTTTTAAGTGCTGTAGAAACGAAGGGCACTTTGTGTTGTGTTTTGATGTTACGTGTTGTGACGGAACTCGCTGCTTGTGCTTTTACTGCTGAGACATCCCACAAGTGTACAGTGATGTAGGCATTGCCTAGCAATATCGAAAAACCACTTGCCACCGTTTTACTGGTTCCCAACGTGCCATATCTTCCTCAAAAGTAAGCAAACATAAAACAATGGATTGCAAGAGTCCCGGCTGGTGCCTTTGTCGTGCAGTCAAGTTCGCATGCACGTGAGGGCAACTTCGGCAGGCTTGCAGTTTCGTGTGCTTCGTCGCGCGAGCATATACAACGGCTGTTTGATCGAAACCGAAACAGTGCCACTCCGCTCCGTTGCCAACTCATTCCCAAAACTGCATGCAAAATGTAACTGTTGAGCACACAACAAAAAAGGAAAACAGTTTAGCGGCGCGTGCCTGCCAGGCTGGTAAACAAAAATACAAACTAAACATACAAAAAAAGAACCTGAGCTAAAGATGCAAGACATCATGAGCCAGGGTCAAAAAGTTCTAGGAGCGCTTTGTGCAACGACTGAACTCGAGACAAACAAGCGCGCTGTGAGGGTTCAGCGTGCAGACATTGCCTTCTTTGCTTTAGCTCACTTCTCTTCATCAACTTTCTTTCGCGGCAGTCCCTCTCGAAAGAAAGCCCACCGAGAGAAACCTAGGTAATCAAAACTTCGATACAGCAGTCTTTGAGTTAAAGAGGGATTTTTGTAGTAAGGCATGATTTAAACAAGAAAGGGAATATTGATGAACATGCGGCGGTATTTAGTTTAATTTTAGAAAGCGCGATATCTGCAGCGACGTGGGGACGGCAACAGCCGATGTCGCGCGACCGCAGTGACCGGAAGGCAGGGACCAAACGTAGTTTTCCCACGGTCGTTGCTTTCAGGAGTAAGTGCTTCAGCCCACAAAGTAACTCTCGCCGCGCAAAAACATGCTTTTGTTTCACAGCATGGCGGCATGGCTGGTACCTGGCACGCTATCGTCAGAGCGTCCGCACACCCGCGTCTATCGTTAAAAATATCAAAAGAAGACGCGCGACGAGGCTCACGACACCACTGTGCACGAGACACTGATCTCAATGACAATTGCTGGATCGCGCTTCCCGCTCCCACAAGTGAAGCCACCGGACGGCCATCTTGCTCGTAGACGATTTGCAAATTTTGCTAGCGTTTTGCTGCGGTTTTCTAGCGTGCTGTAGACACGTTTTCAACTCGTTTGTCGTCATTCGCCGAAGAAGTTTTTTAAGACTGTGTACCGTTCAGACTTGCCGTTGTGAACAAGTAAAAAATTTTACGAAAGCGCAGTGCAGCAAAAAAAGCCACAACTCGTCAAAAGCAAGTGTCGCCGGTCTCGCAGCGTGATTAAAGCTTCCTTGGCACGCCGAAGCGTTGCGTCTCTGTGCCTTCGCACGCTTGGATACATATCAAGAATAGACTCTGCGGCAAAGTTTTGAAGGTGTGTCGCACGTAGATGTCTTCGCATCATATATCGGCCACGAAGTTCTGGATTGTCCAGCTGTTCCGGTGTGTGCGTCTGTCGACCAATCACAATTGGACGAGCCGCGCTCAAACGTCAAGTGCAATTAAATAGGTTAATAATGAGCCAGCACTGATCGGTGATGAAGAGCTGTTGTGCGCAATATTCCGTAAATCGTGAAAAAAAAATGTACCTCCCCCTCTTCCGTCAGTACTGGACGCTGGATCAGGCTCGTTTCTGAACTGCGAGTGCCGCAAGTTACACTCCTGCACCTTGACAATTTTTACAAATACAGTCGTCAGAGTAAAGTAAGAAGCTGATCCAGAGGCACATACGGCTTCACACACATTGGACTCGCAAAACACATCCACACGGCGTCGATTCTTGATCGGTATCCAAGCGTGTGAAGTCACAGAGACACAGTACTTCGGCATGCCAAGGAAGCTTTGATCCCACCACGAGACCGGCGAAACTTGCTTTTGACGAGTTCTGGCTTTTCCTGGTGCACGCCGCTTTCGTAAAATTTTCCACGTGTTACCAACAGCAAGTCTCAATGGTACACAGAGTCTTGAAAAGCTTCTTCGTCGAATGACGATGAACGAGTAGAAAATCTGTCTTCAGCACGCTGAAAACCGCAGCAAAACGCTAGCAAAACCGCAAATCGTCTACAAGCAAGATGGCCGTCCGGTGGCTTCACTCGCGCTGCAGCGAACAAGCGGGGAAGCGCGATCCAGCGATTGTCATCGATATCAGTGGCACGAGACGACGAGAGTGCTAAATGCGAGATAACCATGCAAGACCGGATGAACAACTGATCAGTGTTGCGGAATGGGCACCCCCATTCCATTCCAATTCCATTCCGGGGAATTAAGGGTTTCTATAATTCAATTCCTTTCAACTCCTAGAAATGAGGACACTGGGCCCATTCCCACTCCTGGAATGGCTGAATCGTTCCATTCCATTCCTCTAATTCCTAAACGTAAAAATTGGCACTTGACAGCTACATTGTGTTGCCGGCATAAGCAGCATAAGGCTGACGTTATCAAACACATAGATAATTGCAGAAACAAAACGCTAAATGCTTCAAAAAAGCACTGACTTTACTAAGCGGAGCGCTGGTGGCACAAAGTGTTTGTTTACATTGTACTGTAAACATCGCGAAAGCCCCTCGATATGTCGATGCTTGTTTAAGACATTGGTCTTGCGACCAGGTGGCTCACAACAAACAGCAAAACTTAAATCCTCACATTTTCATCTTTTGGAAACTTTTTTGCATTTGATTTTTAGGACATAGGTGACCAGCGTGTTTGTTTGATAAAACCATAAAAATACCCAGTTCGTGCGTGGCGCATAAATAAGCTATATAACGGTATTCTCCAAATACCTGCAGAGCAATATGGCTAGTACCCCAGGCGAAAATCAGTCCACTTCCAGCTGGATTATGGAACTGGAAGTGGACTGATTTTCGCCTGGGACGCTGCTGGAAGCAACTCTATCCACATCGGCAAGAACATATCCTCTGACATAGTGTAACCTCTACGGCGCAGCACGAGGGACTGTACAGACAACGTTACGAAAGCTGTTTTAAAACGCATGAGTTCGCGCATGCTTTACGAATCTCGATATTTCTTATGATATTCAATTCAATTCTTTATGTGTTTTCCAGGCGATCAATATAACGTCTGCTGGGTTCAAATATATGTTTGTTCATAGTGGTTCGTTCATTATACGGACGTTATCGGTTTATTACCTGTCATTTGTTGATCATCTTGCTCATTATTCGAGCATGAGCCAATGCAAAGCAATTACTCTCATGCAAAGTTACAAAGAACTATTAGTAAAACTCACCGATACAAATTACTTGAATCCTTCTCGTTCGACAACACGAAACTGCTCCATGTCAGCGCATATCATTTTAAATAGGGCTTCATCAAGCGCAGCTTTTCGATGAGCAGGTACAGAGCTACACCCGGCGATGAAGGCGGAAGTTATTTTTGGCTGGTTCGCCTGCCCTTTTCCACCCTCCATATACACATTCTCGTGTTTCCTCTTTAGATGGCGAATAAAGTTCCATGATACGCCGACTGCACCGTGTATAGTTTCGTTGCACAACGCAGCGTGCAGCTTGTTTATTTTTTCGCGACTAATGTCGAAAAATGTCTTCCATTATACCATGACTCGATCTGTATATTTTTCTAGTCTTGTCGTCCGAATTGTGATGTTCCTCTTCGCGCTGATCGAGAGGCAGGTTCAGGCAGCCAGACGGTACCAACCGATTTATTCTTTTGCCTCGGTGTCTGGTTCGCGTTGTGGCGACGGGTCGCACAGTCGGCGTCGACAAAGCTAGCTCCACACCAAGATAAAATTAACGGGGTAATACCTCGCACCGTTCGAATTGACATTCTCCATCTCTCCTCAACACCACCGTCCAACTGACTTCCCACCGCCTCAAACAGGGTCTAGGACAAGGAGCACGAACGCAGACCGGACTGCCGAGACGCGCGGAAGCCAAAGCCTCAGTAGCAGCTAGCACCCAGCTCTCCTTCTCAGTAACCCTCACAGCAAGGGTCGCGCCTCGTCTGGCGCAGGACTGTCTTTGTGCGGGTCTAGTCAGTTCGGTCACGTGACTAGAGCGGTGACGATAGTCTACTTCACCTTACGCTGGACCGCAACAGACATCACGAGAGCCATCGAAACCATTCCAGTGCCTTCCGAGTGTCCCGTAACCCTGGGGCGCAGCAACGCGCCGTGCGTGGAGCCCCGCTCACGGTGCTGGATTGCCTAGGGTGACTCGTAGCGTCCGCAGCGGTCCATCGCAAGGTGAGCAAAGTATGCAGAGAATAAAGTAAAAGAAAATGAGCGGGAATCCGCTAGCTTGCTTGCAACCCTAAACCATTTTAATGTAAAACATATAACACAGAAAACATGCATCGGAACAAAGACCAAGTAAAAGGCGGGCTTACACATAAAAATGCAGTATAAAAAAAACAAGTGTCGGAGCAAAGCGCAAGAGGAGAAGGAAGAAGTGAATTTCGCTTACTTTGTTTTAATGCCGAAGCAAACCCAGATTTCGCAGTTCAAAGGAGTGCGCACGAATGAACGTGGAAGGCAGCAGGGTTGGCCACCTGCTAAACAACGCTCCTCGAACTATAAGAAAACAATAACTGATCATCTTTCGGCGGCGCGCGAGTCAAGAGTTATCAGAGCTCTGCTAGTTTTGAGTCGCCACCGCTCCCAGATCTCAGTCTGTGCGCGCGTGCATTCTCCATGCTTGGTGCTTGGTTTCTTGTTTCGCTCTCTTGCAACGCCAGTGAAGCCTGTCGCCTGCAGGTCCGTGAAAGGCGCCACCACCACCCCCGCTTCCTCCCCTTTCTGCTCTTTGCTTTGACACTAGTTTTTTGTGTTGATATTTTTTTGCGCACAAGTCTGTTAGGGCTCCACGCGGGCTAGCAGTTTCCCGCTCATTTTATTTCTGACCAACTCACTCGCTGACTGGCTCAGTTTAGCTAACCAAAATCCCCCCCCCAAAAAAAAAAAAAAGAATTGTGCTTATTTTATTCCCATTCTTATTCCGGGAAAAAAGCATCTAATTCCATTCCCATTCCATTCCTCTCAACGCTGCCGCCATTCCATTCCCATTCCATTCTGGGGTCGCAAAAATGCGGAATGATTCCAAAATCATTCTAACACCGGAGTGGCAACTCCGCAACACTGCAATCGATGCAGGGTACTTTGTTTCAGGCGTCCGCTTGCGCCACATAACACACGCATGCTCAATTATGGTACTCAGTTTAGTTTCGGTTTTAAAAGGTGACCGGAATTGTTTTTTGGCGCAGGCTTGGCGCAGATTACTCATATTTTGGCAAAATGTAGCAGGATGTAGCAGGGTTAGCCCTTTGGCGCAGTTTGGCGCAGCAATCACATCACTGTCGTGGTGCCGTCGACGCCACGCAGCACGCCGCCTAACCCGCTTTGGTAGCACGCCATGAACGGACGCACACAAGTATGCACCAAACAAGGAACTGGCGCAAGAGCCTCAACGCGATCGCCAACCTTCTGCTTCCCATGCTTCACTCTTCGTCGCTTCTTTCGTCCTCTCGCTTGCTTGTTTTGCCTGGTTAGCTTTTTTACTTTCTCGTTAACTTCTTTTTTTATTTTTTGTTTTGTTAAAAGAACATAGCGGTGTTAGAAACGTGCTTTCGTAGAACAAACGCTCGTGCTGTATGCCGATCGGCGGTGTTCATCACGCGTATGCAAGCAACGGACTGTGCGATAGTAAAACGTTCTTTCGTGAGTATTTCTTGCATAAAACAATGAAACTTGTATGAGTTTTAAGTTCAATGTATCTATTGTGCAGCCGTGGTAGATACATACAGAAAAATGGGTGTCTTTTTAGCTTTTTCTAAACCTTTTGTGCATACCCACTGAGACATGGCCCACCCCAATTTGCTTATGAATTTCAGGAGGCAGAGAGGTGGGCAATGACTCAGGATATTACGGTGCATTTTTCTGCGAGAAGAGAGACTAGTCAATGATAGAGATGCTTTCACAGAGGGGGAGTGATAGTATAAAGAATAAAACGGGCAGAACTTTGAACTGACTCTATAGCAGATGCAAGAGTGATTCCAGGGTCCCTATAGAGGCTTCACATTTAAGTTTAGTACGGACTAGAGTTTTCATCCAAAAGTAGCTTTATAAAAACAGCAGTGAGAAAAAAGAAATTCTTTTTAGATAACCTATAAAGCGATTAGCATTCTTAGTGAAATATTCAACATGGACATTCCAGGAAGGGTCATTGACCATGTGAACACCAAAGTATTTATAGGAGGAAACAAAAAGGAGGGTAGAATGGTTAATGTAGTGAGGGGACAAGCAATATTTTGACGGGACTTTCTCATAGACCTACATTTATAAAAGTTAAGTTCCATAAGCCATTCAGGGCAGCAGTGAATTATGTTATCAATATTACATTGAAGGGCATAGATGTCGGAATCATTATTAATTGTTTTTAGAGTGCAGCTCTTAGGCGCCTGTTTCCGGCTTGAGCAGCGTCGCCGTCGGCATAATTGCACGGTGCATTATGGGACTCGTGACGTCACTGATGACGTCATCAGTGACGTCATTATCATTGGCATCGTCACTGATGACATCATCAGCGACGATGACGATGCCGTCCAGTGACGTCACTGATGCCGTGATGACGATGACGTCATCGTCACATGACCTCTTAGGGGTCACATGACCCCTTTGAGGTCACGTGACCCTTGCGAGGCGACGGTGACGCCGCTCGGAGGGAAGAAAAGTAGACAGGATGAGGAGTTGAGGAGGACGGAGGAGGGTATAGCTTCCCTCAGTACCCTTCCCTCCTCCTCCTCAAGAGCTGCGCTCTAATTCGGCGTTACAGGGAGTTGTAAACGGCTTTCATTTTTTTATAAATAACACAGTCGTCAGCATAAATGCTAATAGAGGAAGAGATACGCATAGGTAGGTCAATAATATATATGAGATAATAGTGGACTGAGTATGGAACCCTGTGGAACACTGGTGTTAACACGGAACGATGAAGGACTGGTTCCGTTGACGTGAACAAATTGACAGCGGTTTGTTGAAAGCAATTAGGTATATTAATGTCTATATTGAGGTACACTATATTTAAACATGCATTCGGATATAGTGGACTTTATTAGGGAGTTTCATAAGTAGTCCATCATTTCATTATAGCGAACTCTTCGACATCAGTCATTTCGGACAAAACACAGCCTTCGTTCAGTAGTGATGGCCACGTTGGCATCTATTTTGCCAACTGCCACTATTGCGCTTGGTGCCTCACGTTACTCGTATGACCCAAAGCGTACAGTGATGACAATTATCAGCACAGCTCAATGAAAGAACACTACCGGTGTGTTCAGATAAGGACGGTCATGGTGGTGTCATGCCTATTTTCTGTTTTCAATTAAATTTCTATATGAGGTAGCAAAACCTGTCCACACAACGGGACAAACCTTACTTTTGCAAGATACTTTATTGTATTCGTGAAAAAAATCGCATTCGAGAGGAGGTTGAAAAAACTATTTTCCCAACTGCGTGATGACGCAACTTTGACGGTTGTTGGAATAAAAAAATACAGCTTTCTACATCGTCAAAGTTTTTATGTTTAATGTACGCATACATTTCTGCCAGAATTAGTTAAAGTTAATTTATATGACCATATATTTCAAGCGAAATAAAATGACCAACTGCTTCTGGAGCAAATCTTGCATAATAAAGCATTTTTCGACGAATTTTTAAGTCACTTTAAATTTCTATTATAAAGCTGAAACTTCTTGTGTCGAGTGTTTCATGCTTTGTGAACTTTAGACAAATTAATTGGCGTTATACTGTTGAAAGTGTTTTCTGCATTGCGCCGGAACTTTTGTCAAAATCGAAACAGTCAAAATTTTGCGATTTCTGTGCAGCAATTTAAAAAAAATCATTCTCGATTATTTTTAACTTTTACCCGATGGGCCCTTGATGACCGGTGATTACAAATCTGCAAAGACATGTTTCAATATTTTGTTTTAAAAGAAATAAATAAATGTGTAACCAGGTCGTGGTCGCATTAGTTACCGCAACGGCGTTTCTGTCTTAACGACTGGTGGTACAGGAGTGACGCATGTGACAGTATCCGTACTTGGTCATATTAATGCCCAGGTTCTATGAAGCACTCTAAAAATAACACGTGAACTTGTTTTCATCGTTGATGTGGCTGGTATTGCCAATGAATACTGAACTTTAAGGCGAATCCGACCCTTATTAGTCTGTTATACTTGGCTGGTTAGATGCTCATTGTGCCACCTTTTCAAATTAGTATTTTAATATCAGTACTTGGCTGACAAATTAATTTGATTCGTCTCTTTAGGCACTGCTAGGACCGAGCGATTTTACAGAAGCTTTTGGCCCGACCGATGGAGGGCGTGGCGTGAACGGAAGGTTAAGCCGTGGTATATTATGGCACTGTTACCCATGGCATAACTGGACTCCAAGTCAGAGCATAATTGAAGACGGCGCCAGAGGAAAACAAGTGTTTCTTGATGCAGACTTGCCAAAAAAATGAGTAACAGCCCCCCCCCCCCTTTATGGCAGAAAATGAGGCCGAAGATGACACCCGCACGCGCAAAGGCGATCGTATCTCACCGACTCGACTCGCGGCGGCGATACGCGACACCAACGGCGTTCCTGCGCGGTGTAAACATAAGCGGCCGGGCATGTGGCAATGGTAAACAAACACCAAAGTCATTCCTCGTGCGGATGTGGATATCCGTGGATCCGGACCTCAATTTTTGCCCAGTGGCAAATTTTCCTAACAAACTTTTTGCGTCTCTCCTGGATTACAGGGGGAGGGGGACATAGTTTGGTTAAGGACGCCTCAGTGAATCGTGCGCTAGCTTTCAGTTGCTTAGTGAAGAAATATGTTGTCGACAAAACGTCGCAGGGGCATGTGCGCACAAAACGTACAGTGTCGACGAACCGTGTGTCCATGAAATGTATGTCCGTGAAAAGTTGTCCACGAAACGTATTTCACAAAACGCGTTTCGAAGAAACGATAGGGATCCTAAGAAAGATCTGATTCTTACTGAAGATCGCTTCAGTTAGTGCGTTTCATCTCGTCAAAAATGCTATCTATAGAAAAAGTAAAAGTAAAGAATGCAGGGCATCAATCGTCCCGAGAAAGCTAGTTCTTTGGCAGGGAAAGAGCGGAAAACTTTCTCAGGAAAAGAAAAACCTCAAACGAACAAGTCACAAGAAAGTAGAAGAAACCTCCCCCTCTCCGCAGAGAGTGGTGTGGTGTGATCATGATACCAGAAACAGAAGTGCTTCGACAGCGAGCGTGACCCTGTGGCGCCACGGTTTGCAAAGTTTCGGAATCAGCGACACAAGCACATAGGCAGCTCTTAAATTGCCTGTTTATTTTTTGTATGCTTAGAGTTCTAGCCAAGAAAGTCTGGTGGTTCATATTCGTCCGGTTACGACGCCAGGGCACCAGCAATGCCAGCAGCTGCCGATCTTTCTCGAACAACACGTTAGTCGATCCGATCAGGCCTTGACTTAGCGGCGCATCTGCCCGCTGGCTGACACGAAACACCGTGAGACTCGAGGCGGCCGCATGCGCTCGGTAACATCACAGAAAGGATTTTGTCTTCCTACCACTGCTTCTCCTCCCCTCTTTCCGAACTTTTTTTTATTACCTTTTTTTCTTAGACGACGTACAGACTTCAGGGGAGAGTTAAGGGGCCACGGTGAAAGTTTCCGATTCTGCGTGCGGCCGGGAAGAACGCTATCGGCGGGATTTCCGCCGATTTTGCTAGTCTAAATGGAATCGTAACCTCTGGTGGTTAGCAAGAACATCGACATGGTTCTACATTTTACGGATTCAGTTCGGATACAGATACAAAGTATGCGGATGCGGATCGAATACGGATGCAATAATGTAACGTCTATACAGCGCCCTCTCCTGTATAGACGTTGAGCGGCTACATGCAATGTTTCATCCATGACATCCCCAGCGCTTGAGTTACTACCACATCTCAGAGCCCCCACTCGTCCCGCAGTCGTGGCCGAGTGGTTAATGCAATGGACTAGAAATCCACTGGGGTGTCCCCGCACAGGTGTTGCGCAGTTTGCGCAGTCGAATCCTGTCGACTGCGCAAACATTTTTTCTTTTTTAAGAAAACAGGTGGGATGGCAATCAATATGAGCACGGACGCTGGACGGACGGACGGACAAGGCTAGACCCTAAAGAGCTTCGCCCCTAAAAATTAAAACAATAGACCGATCTCACCAAGCGTTCGGCGCATGCGTGACACCGCCATAACTTTAGTTCACAAGAGGCAGACGGCCGTGCATGCTAGGGCTCGTGCCGTTTCGTGCTCCACACGCGCAGAGCTCCAGCGAGGTTGTCGCACGTGCAGAAAGACTAAAGTTCCCTCGATGCATTGCGGCAGCGGTGGCGTAGTCAAACTGGCTGATGAGATCGGTCTATTGGTTTATCAGCTCTAAACGGTTCTGGCATTGCAAACAGCCAATATAATAATTCGTTGCATACCATTAGGTTGGCTAAACTCTTTTCCTAAAAAAGACGAGTGGTGCCTGTTGCTCGAGCAAGTGATACAGACAAATTTAGCACCTTTGTCTGAAACTGGCAAAACAATGGAATGGGAGGCAAGCCTCACCAGAGAGGGCAATCAGGGTGCTTTTCCTCTGAATGCAGACGTTGACCAGAGTGACAGGATCCCCGTCGCCGCTGCACAAGGACTTGAGAGATGCGCTTCTCAGACTGTCGGAGCAGACGTCGACCGTTGTTAACAGCCTGTTGACCCCGACGTGCCTCACCTGCGAGGAATGACTCGGCTTCTCATCCAAGCGAATTGGACGCTGCTCTAAAAGCCGGCCGTGCGCCCATGTTGCAATGAACACCCCCACCTGCTTTTGAAACATTCGAAATACAAGTATGGGATATATCACGCAGCCACCCCAGCAAACTTCTGAGCCCACGTGGCTAACCTCAAGGGGCTGCCCTGCAAACAACAACTTCTCAAAGAAGCCGGTGCAAGACGGTAAGGGTTTACGCGTGTGTGCATCGGTGACAAGCGGTAAAGCTTGATGCAAGCATAGGGGCGCAAAGCAGGCTTGACGATAGAAGTGCAGGTGCTTTAAAGGGCCGCAATTTGGTCGCCTAGTGCAGAGCAGGCAAAATCGTCCGCCAGTTACTAATTGAAAATGAGACTTCCTGAGCTTTCATCAGGACCGTGTCAAGGAGCTTGGGCGACGGCGTTTTGCTGTCTCCAAATAATTTAAGTTTTCCTCGGGATGGAATTCCATTTCCTACAATATCAAATAAAGCCTCAAATAAGTGGCAACCATGGTTTTAAGGGGCAACGCTGCTTCTAGACTTTCTAATAGAATTTGTGATCAAATTCGCACGGAATTCGCACAGCTTATCTGCTTTTACGATCCGACTACAGATATGTACTCAGCTTGGACGTGACCTAAGTAGTTTTGTTAATGTTGTAAGTTTTATCTGCAAAGATTGTGGAAAAGATTAATACATATTGAAATACTGAAATAAAAAAAAATATATAAACATATCTACACGGTAAAAGGTCTGTGGATTCCAATAAGGTATAGCTGAAAGCTGTAGGATGATTTATAAGTTTCTTATGACAGTTTCAAATCCAGTTTCAACATTATTTATTGCAGAAAGTATAAAAGCCATCTAAAAAATCCTGATGCTGTATTTAACATATTTATTGGATACCTCACACACCTACAAGGAAAGAAAAAGTGACAAAGCTTGGATATGTGCTAGTGGAGATATGGCTTCCATAAAATACCCAAGTGTGTGAATGGTTCATTACAAAACAATAGCAAAAAAAACATGCACACACCCATTTCACTATGGTTTCAAGTCACTACTTCTAATACTTTTTTTCACAGAGATACTTTAGGACAAGATGATAAGTGCCTGTCAATCTTCAAATACACAATTTAAAAAAAATATACTGTATTTTAAGGAGCAGTGTGTAGGCCAACGACCAGACCCGAGATTCTGCAAGGCAGAATATCCTCCTCACCATGGGGGAGGAGGAAACAGGCAACGGTGGACAGGATAGAAAGGAGAGAGGGGGAAGCAGGGGAAAAATGGAAAGCGCGAACTAATCGTCGGTCTTTAAGCCTCAAGGTGGCTCAAATGACGTGACTTTGAGCCATAGCTCACTTCGTGACTCTAGGCCTATCATGAGCCCTCTTAGCTTTTCTGCTTTCTGACCTAACAATCACCCAGTCCCCGTTTTTCCGGACTGCCGTAACATCCCGAGAGATGCCCCACCCCCGAAATATGGCCCGCCCACCATTTTTGGCACGATTTGCTATTTTCATTAGAAACACCAAAAGATAGCCCCCTTCTGGTAGTCCCAGGGCCCTGGCCAATGGTGACGTCACCTCAGCTGGATTGAAATGGATGAGGCGTCAGCTGATTCAGCGACAGCTGGATCCAGTGACTGATCAGTTCATAAGCAAGGACGATTGCTGGCTCAGCGGAATGGACTAACTAGCCTTGTGGCTCTGCGTCGGCCCTTGCCTACAATCACAAACCTTTGACAATCACAAAATAAAAAAAAAATCTTTTGATCTTTTTTTTGATTGTCACAGATAATTGGCCCACTCTTTATTTCCCCCGATTTGCCTTCTATTTTAGGTGGGCTACGTCTCGAAATATTGCGATAGCATCTCCCAACTTTGCGGGGGCGACTGCTCGGCGTTTGACGGCACAGTCTCTCGAACGTGAGCGCTTGCTCGTGAAGACCCCGGCGACGCACCGTGTTTTCCCAGAACCCGAGCCAAGAAGTGGGTCCCATGCCCGTGCTGAACCTGGAGGAGGCGGACATCTCGAGATGTCCGTTGTCGTTGATCCACATCTTGTACATGTAAATGTAGTTGTGTTTGGTCAGCACGGCCAGGTGACTGCCCGACGCCCTGCACAAAGAAACTGGAGTCCCCGAGTGTTCCCGAAGTACCGAAACTCCCAGGCTCGGGTGGCGCCAAAATTAGCTAATCTTATCTTTCTTTTTTTTTTCTTTTACTGCGGTCACTACGAGCATTTAGAAAGCATGTTTTTGCATAAAAACAAATGGAAAAAGCTTTTTTCATAGGAACTTTTTTTCGGATATTGGTACAGAACCACGGGAGCGTGACGTTTTCATAAAATTTTAGTTTAAAATGATTCGCGGCACAATTAACATGGTTTTTATACAACCGTCTCTCAAAAGTGATCCCGGGCGTCGCGTACCGACCTGGGCGCATCCTAACTTCAGTGGTAATTTGCGTAATAAACCCCTTCCACAGTACATGTTTTGGCGCCAAAATGGCCGATCAAAGCTAAAATAGAACAGTCACAGCGGATGCTATTGAATGCGATGCTCTGGAAACATTCAGTGACTCTAGGAGAGATCAGATATACTTGTCTTTTCAGATTGCTCTCCGTGCCATGGGGGGAACCACGACGGGAGCAAGGTGAAAGAAACAAAGAACGAGTAACGTATTTACATGAACGAAGGTCGACCCATTTTTTAATTTTTGAATATCTGAAGTGGGGGGTCGACTTATAATCGAACCAAAGCATTCCATCGCCGACAAAACCGAAAAAATTGCGATAGAAAGAACACCTCGGCTTGTTACGAGTTTAGCCAGCTGTACCTGTAGCATTGCGCTATTCTGTGCTTTCATTTTACAATTTCTTTTTTTTTTTTCTATTTATGCGAATGAGTATTAGTATTGATAGCGATTTGCAAATTAACCCGAATGTACGACGGTGAACAGCGCACGGCACTCCCGACTCTCGCAAGAGCCACTCTCGAGGCCGCTGGAACAGCCTTACGTCTCGCTCCCCGCAGCTTCTTACTGCAGTTTTTCAACCTCGTTGGGTTCTTCGCACGATTCACGGTCGCACATCGTTTGATAGAGTGTCAAGGTCGTGCTGGAGCGCTAACTATGTATTTTTGTATCGACATGCGTGATCTGGGCAGTTTAGGTTTTAGGTGCTCGTTTATGACCATTCATCACCCCGAAGCAACCAACAACTGCGCTGTTGGACGCAAGTTCGACCCGTCAGAGCAGGTGATGCTCCAGTGGAGTCTGCTATGCCACAGGATCTTAAACTGTGACGGCAAACGAAGAGGCTTCCACAAGCCAAAGTCTGGATAGGTGGGGATGCCTTCCAGAGTTGGAGGCCAGGCTTGTAACGTATGCCGCAAATGTGCGCGATCAATCCCTACCTGTGACGTGCAACGCGATCGCCGAGCAAGCGCGGAAGATGGAGTTGATGCTGTCATTTGCGAAGTGAGAGATTTCGTTGGACGGTGCCGACGACATGCTTCGAGAACGTAGCAGTGATGACGACGGAGCTGACATCACCAGTGCGGACGAGTTGTAGTCTAGTCCAGGACGGAGTGAGAACGACAGGGAGCAGCTTTAGTTGTCTTGCCTCCAGCGTGAACTTCCTAGTTTTGATAACGCCCGGGCCATCTCATGCGCCTCACACGTGCATGCGCAGCCAAAGCATGCAGAAGGCATCGATCGCGTGTTGAAGGTTGGGCTTTTGAAATAGATACTTGGCAATTCTCACGTGTTCGCAATAAATTGTGCATCTAGAGATCTTTTTTCTTTTTTTTTTTTTTTGATGTGCAGGGGTTGGGGGTTGGCTTACAATCAAGTCGACTTACAATCGCATAGATACGGTATATAGACACAGAATGTGTTCAAAGAGTGTAGTGTTCCTCTACTTCCTAGTGACCATTACATAACACCCTAAAGAATGATGTTATATGATAAAAAGAAAAAAACAACTAAACTGTGTGTGCTGTTATATACTATAAGAGACTACGAAGTCTATCATAAGTTACATGTTAACCCTTTTGCAAACCAAGAAACATTATTTGCTGCAACAGAGCGTTCTGAGAGAGCACTCTACTCTCTTATTTTTCGAGGGAAATAAGGTTTCCCGAAGCATTCCTTGGGAGGGATCAGTGCTATAGCCAAGCTTTTTAAAGTGCCGCAGCTTGGAGGATGTAGAACGTAACCTCACGCCGCAGAGCCCGGCGATTCTGGGCCCCGTTCCCACCCCCGCCCGTTTCGATCTGGATAAGCATCGTACCGGCACGCGGTCGTGCACCAGTACCGCGTGATGCACATTAAAGTGCCCAGGCTAGGGGTGGTACTGTACTGACTAAATATCTCATATACAGTGGAGCCACCAGACAGCCCTTGAAGCTGACTAACTTGTTGCCCACCTAAACAAACAAGCAACACAATTACTTTAAGCATTGTAGCTAGTATCCTCTATTTATCAAACAGCTTCTATTTACCCGACACAGCTTTATCCTTGCAGCTTCGATTTTGTGTTTATGCCAGATTCAGAGGAAAATGCACACAAGCGAAGGAGGAGGCCATCAGCGCTGCCAAGCGCCAGGCGCGCACACCCACCTGACGCTAAGGATGGCCAGGCCGAAGTGCACCTTTGCATCGGCCACGGGTTCGTAGGGGCTGAGTGGCACGGGACAGACGGACATGTCCGCCGAACAGGAGACCACGTGGTGGTGGTCAGACAGGTATGGAGAATCTCCGTAAGGACCTGTATTCATCGCCGTCCAGACCAAACATCAGAGGGAGGACTCGGACTTTGTCCAAACTTGAGCCACTGCATATGGCAGTTTTAGCTGCCGGAGTAGTGACCCTACGCAAAGAGACCTGGATGCGAAACATTGAAAGTGCCAATAAAAATTTTTCATTTTTAACCCGAGAGGTTGACACGGTGACCATGCTGCTAGAGGCACCTGGGGGCCACTTTATTAGTGCGGCTTATCTCATTTCTTCACCCGTTAATTGGCAGGCGGTGAGAGCGTGCAAAAGCAACCTCGCTCACGGTTTGCTCAGTGCAAGTGGGGACGCGAAAGTAGCAGGCGACGCTGGTATGCCAGAAACGCTCCGAATCATCCAGACACAACTCCTGCAATGCTCGGAGTAAGTTCCTATACGGAGAGCAAGTCGTCTGCTTCTTGTGCAGGAGTTTCGGCGACGTCAGGACGACATCGGGCTGACTGGCTTTGATTGAAAGGATTGGGGGTAGACCTCAGTGCTAGATGCTTTGAGGATCACCACTATTTTTTTCAATCAGCCAATAAGAGCCTCGACGTTCTGACATCATCACAATCCTTGTGCAAGAAGCAGACGAACTTGCGCTCCGCATGCAAACCGAGCCAGCACCGCCTGCCTCTGTGGTAATGCATGTGATCGGTTCTGGCCAATCGCGGCGGGAGGGAGCACAGGAAAAAACATGGCACTATTTCGACGGCTAAAGGTGCCGTATACAGGGGCTATAGTACAAGCCAGACCGACCTCTGGAGCGGAACTCGACGAGCGCGAGGTCGGTGACCGAGGCCTGATGAGAGGGTAGGACTCGAAGCATCGCACCGGTGCAGGCGTGCCAGAAGCACACGGTGCCGTCGCTGTGGCCAGTGACAACAAACGTTCCTGGGAAGACAAATCATCCATAATGCCAGTCAGCCTCAATGGTGCACTGGATCATTCACGGCAGTGGCCCAAAACAAATGGAATCCACCACCGGATTTCAGGCAGTTGGTGAAATCCCCGAGTCTTCGCAATTATTGCTTTCCGATTTGGCAACGCTGATTAACGCTAACTGGTGCTGCAGCACAGCAAAGTTGCGCTGCAAGGCCCGGGGACAAGCAGCTGCCTAAACCATCCTGGCCGATCGTTTCCCAACCTGTTCTAGCCTGACCCAAGCTATCTTAGCTGAGGCTGAGGCACATGGCAAGGGGAGCATGTGGGGGCCTGGGAGACCATACTCCTGTGAACATATCTGTATTTGTTCCGCAAGAGCGCCTGCCATATCGAGACAACATACTTACTTCAACCTGATAAGAGAACATTGGCGGTAATGACCAACTTTCTGCTATTTACATCACGTTCCACTGCAGAAAAAAAGGATCATTAACTTGGAAATGCAGTCGAATCTCGTTAATTCGAACTCGAGGGGGACCGAAAATTTGTTCGAATTAAACGAAGTTCGAATTAACGAAAGCCCTTTAAATGGAGTACTTACGTGCAGCGCTGCGTTGGGCGGCGCATGTGCACTGAGCTAACACATGAGTGACGAGTTCCAGGACATTTATTTTCACCGATCACAAAGGGAAGTAATCTGTGACGCGTGCCTGTGCGCGGTTCCTCAGTCATGAATCAACAAAGACAGCTTGGACCTTGGAGACCAGCTCTAACGCGGCATCCGCATTAGAACGAAACTGTCGCACTCCCGCCGAAAACACGCCGAAGAGCAGCGGCGCAGCAAATGTCAGTCGCGCACCCACCGCGAACCGCAGCAACGCGCGAGTGCAAGGCAAGAGACGGAACTGTCGGGCTCCCGCCGAAAACACACCGAACCGCAGCAGTGCGCGAGTGCAAGGCAGGAAACGGAACTGTCGCACTCCCACCGAAAACACGCCGAAGAGCAGCGGCGCAGCAAACGCCAGTCGCGCGCCCACCGAAGAACACGTCGAACCATAGCAATGCGCGAGTGCAAGGCAAGAAACGGAACTGTCGGGCTCCCGCCGAAAACACACCGAACCGCAGGAGTACGCGAGTGCAAGGCAAGAACCGGAACTGTCGCACTTCCACCGAAAACACACCGAAGAGCAGCGGCGCAGCAAACTTCAGTCACGCCCACCGAGAACACATCGAACCGCAGGAACGCGCCAGTGGAAGGCGAGAAACGGAACTGTTGCACTCCCGCCGAAAACGCGCCGAAGAGCAGCGGCACAGCACCGTCCGTCACCGTGCAAGAGAACACCGCACCGCTCATCGCAGCATTCAAGGTCACCATGTGATCGGTTGTCATGGTTATTTGGAACTGGAGACGTTTGAGGCACTGCCGCGTGAGTTAGCCCGCTCCTGAAGGCATGCTCGGCGGCACGGGATGTTCGAATTAACCGGCGCGGCCGTTTAAGCGTTCGAATTACCGGGCGTTTTCGCCCATTGAAATACATATAGTGTAGTCCGGACCACAGCGTCAGTTCGAATAAACCGAAAGTTCGAATTAAGCGTGTTCAAATTAACGAGATTCGACTGTACTGATGACAACGTACGGGCCATTGTACAAGTACGGTATGGCCGCACCATCTCCTGACTGGGAGTCTCAGAAAACGAATCAATTGATTAATCAACCGATCAGTCAATTCAGGCTGCAAAAAACGTGGCAACAAGGACATCCTCCAAACGAGGCAGCACGAAAGAGAGAGCACTCACGGCTGGCCTTGACGCACGTCACCGGGTCCTGACGGTCAACTTTGTACGCGTGCGTCCGGGGGGTATGGCCGGCAAGGACCTTTGAAAAGTGCCACCTCTTGTAGAGTTCGAACCAGTCGGTGGAGCGAGACCCATCGCCGAAAATCCTGGGAGTTCCAAGATGGCGGCCGGTACAACCACAGGGCACTCTTTTTCCTAATCACCCTGGCCTGGGACAGTGAACCATTTGGTCAACTGCGTCAGGACAAAGTGCGCCAAAAATATGCCGAGGAAAACCGCGAGTATTTCTTGCACTTTATGTCTCGTCTCCTAGGGTCCTCCGTGAGCTGCCCTCTTTTAACTCGAATTTCGATTGCCGCATTTTCCTGTCTACGAGTCACGGCCCCCTTTCAACGTTTGTTTCCTTGAAAGATAAATGCAAACAAAATAAATGGTCATTTTTTAAACAACCTAGATAGGAAAAAGGATGTCTACAAAACAAATTTACAAAGAAAATATTTTTTGAGCCACATTTGACGGCGCGAAACGAATTTGTAGTATCCGCCCGCGGGAGCCCGCGGAAAAGTGGCCGCTATGGTCACGTGACTGGCCGCTAGGGTAATGTGGTGCTTGTGCTCTTTAGGGAGCTTCATATAAGCTTTAAAAGTTACTTATTAGTCTTCGTTTGAAGTGCCACAAAAAAATTAAAATTAATAAGTAACTTTAACAGGGTGTAGAGAAAATTATTATTTTGAAATTCCCCGACTTTTCCAGGTTTTCCCTGACATTTTCAGGTGAAATTCCCTGACCACTGTAGAGGCGGCAAAATATATAGGACCATTACAATGTAAGGCATTGAGCATTGAACACTGTGAGGATCATTTTGCACGGGCTTAATACAACTTGCATATTCCAAAATATTCGGACTCGTCCAGTCCGGATTCAACGAGCATTTTCTTGCTGCCGACATCGTCAGTGAAGAGGCCACTTCCGGAAACACAATGAAAACACGAAGCTCAACCACACATGTCAATAACCAAATGGCAGCATGGCCGCCAGACGCACACTTTTGGATACTTTCGCTCAAGGCTTGGATTGGATTGGGGTCTGCGACTTTCCCATTTGTTACTAAATTTAGCCTAGTGTCGCGCCCTCAATCCAATTCAATCCAAGGCTTGGATTGGATTTGCTGGCTGTTACCTTCGCATCGGGTAGCGCATACTACACTGGGCGAGCAGGGCCCGCGCTCCACTCTTAGCAGAATTTATTGCCAATTTTTCTGTCCCCAAGTCCTCAAGTCTTTGCTCAGGAAACTCAATGGCGTTCCCGGCTCATTTTCCCTGACTGGGCTCGCTTTTTGACAATATCCCTGACAATTCCCTGATTTTTCCCAGTAATGAAAATTTCCCTGACAATTCCCGGTTTTCCCGGACACTAGACACCGTTTAATAGCCCAAAGGAAGCTCCCAAAAGAGTGCAAGCACCATGTGATAGACCAACTACAAATTCGTTTTGCGCCGTCAATATAGCTATACAATCTTTTTTGTTCATTGTAAATTCATTTTAGAGCATCCTTTTCCCATCCAGCCTGTCTAAAAATATTTTTTTGCCTTTGCATATGTTGTTTAGAAGAAGAGGGTACTATATAAGGTGCACTTCTTTGCATGGTCGGCGCTGCGAAACATTGATACGCCTGCATATGCATATTGCGATCGCGATGTACCATGCAAAGCGGGAGCAGCCAACTTCAATAATCTCGCCAGCGAATCAAACGAGAAATGTAACCCCGTCCCCCGTGGCTATAATAAATCGCAGCTTGTACGCCCCTCGTCATAAAAAAATGCATACAATTTGAACCATTTCCCAGGCGAAAATCAGTCCACTTCCAGCTGGATTATGGAACTGGAAATGAGGCAGTCCAACTGGATTCCAGCTGGAATCCAGCCGGACCCAGCTGGACTGCCTCATTTCCAGTTCAATAATCCAGCTGGAAGTGGACCGATTTTCGCCTGGGTTGTAAAGACACACCGAAGGAAATGGGGGAGGGGAGGGAGGGAATGTGACTTGGAAAATGTGGTACACGTTTCCATTGCTCAAAGCAAAGCTTGGCAAAATCAGCGAAGCAAGTGTTACTGCCATTGTTCTCCTCCTTGCACCTGCCTGCCTCGACGCCTGAGCTTGACTTTAGTCCTAGCAAAAGAAATGTGAGGTCCTACCGAGCCAATGTTGAGATTTCCATAATTCTGTGGCAAGTTAGTTGGATCCTTATAGTACAAAGGTTTTAAACAAAATGCACAGATACGTTTGGCATTTGTGCAACCAGTCGCAGTCAACAAACAAACAGAAAGTGCCCTTTAAATGTCGGTCGCCAGTAGGACAAGCCGACTTGGACGTCATCCGACTTTTCCCTTCACTCCCATGGTATGTGGTGTCACCGGTGCAATTGCTAATTGCCTATCAAGTCAACCCGTGAGATAAGAAACAATCTGCATAGCTTAGGGCTCTGTCACTATTGCCTGGAGTAGCTCCACCCCGAAGTTCAACTGCAGCTCACTTCAGCGTCCTTTCAAGCATGTATGGGTTCCCAGCTGGAATAGCTCGAGTGCTCAACACCTGCTAAACATACCACATTACCAAATGAACTATTAAATTTTCGGAGATACTGGCGTTTTTCACGAAAGGCGTAGGCACTCATGCCTTTTGTTTTAAGGAGCTGCGTTCTTTAAGGTTTACTTTTTCTCACAGATTTGGTGTTTTTTCATTGTCAGACAAAAAATTGTCATTTATTGGGGCTCGTGCCGAAGAGAACAGGACACGACCATGCGATTACCCGACCTCCTGGAAACACGAGCATGGCCCAAATGCTTGCAAAATGTTCTGGTACCAATGAGAGGAGAAAAGAAGATATAAGGGCTGTGGTTTACAAAGGAAGAAGCGGCCTGAAGGACAGGTCAGTGCAGGCTAAAACGCAAAATAAAGCAATAAATAAAGACTTCTTTCCACAAAGCTTGGGTTTGCCTCACTCAAGGTCAGCTCCGATTTGGGATTTTTCGGTTGTCCCCAAATTTAATGAAACCAGCTCGGTGGGTACTTTTGGGGTTCATCGGCATACACCAAAAATACTGAACCTTAGTTTCATTCTACTTCTCTTGAAGAAGCTTAAAAAAACCTTTACATGAATATAGGATAGCAGTGCCACATCCGCTGGATTGCTCTTCAGTCATATCAGCTGGATGCTGATCGCACTGTTTCCACTTCCCAAAAAAAGGAACGAAAGCTCCGTTCCTCAATCCTTCTGATTTCTGGAACGCGTTCCCGTTACAAGTTCCATCTGTGAAAAAGGAACTCGTTCCCGTTACAGTTTAAAAAATGGAACGTAACGTTACATATACGTTACATTTGTATTTTGCTAATTATCATATTTAGTTAAATCAAGCAGAGTCTTTCTTTTTTTATCTATCCCATCAATAGGAAACATACGAGTTTGTACGTCGTGATGGAAGGACACCAGGAGAAGGAAACAAGCGGAAGCAGGGTTTCATTTGTTGATATAATCAAGTTAAAAATCTCAGCTTTTAACCATATTAATGTTTGTAGTGGACGATTCAGACGAGCCGAACGTACTTTTACACCACATTGCACAAGCGTTTTACAACAACCTCACACGTTTCAATTTAACAAAGTCGCTTGTTAGAACTTAACAACAGTTGCTTCCCGATGTTGCTGTCCGCAAGACGAGCAAGTGAAGGAGAGGGTAGGTATTTTGGAAGGTCAGTCTTGAAAACCACAAATACTTCTTTGTGAAGGTTGGATTTGTTGTTCAGTTTGAAGGTGGGGAACAAGGGAAAGAATAAAGGTTATTTTTTGTGTATCTTTTAAGTGGCGAATGTTCCGGAGACAAGGGTGCGTTTGATGTCTGGCAACCTGCGATTTTGTTGTAACTGTAGGTCTCTTTATGGAAGTTCAGAAATGGGTGTAGTAGGCCTTAGATTTCTGGGTGTATGAGGATTTGTGAAACCAAAGGAAGTAGCTGAGTTTTAAACGACCCTCTTTCTTGGTCTTTTCTTACGACTAAAAGTTTTGCTTTTTGTACCACAGTTTCGGGCACTCAAAAAAGAATCAATGTCCACCAGCTTCCTCCTGCACCCGAAACTGTTACCAAGCGAGGACCACACAAAATAATCCATAAGATTAGTAGCCAAAAAGTTAACGAGATCCTGCACTTCATAAAGATATTGTTTTTGTACTTCCAAAACTTCCCTGTTAGAAATAAAATAAAAATTAGCCCATTGACGAAAAAAAGGAACGCCTTTACTCTTTCCGTTCCAGTAAAAATGTAACGCGTTCCCGTTCCAGAAATGCGAAATGGAATGTCGGCGTTCCTTCGTTCCTCCTAAAAGGAACACGTTCCAGGAATGCCGTTCCTTGGAACGCCGTTCCGTACAACACTGGTTCTCTTACATCTCATGTCATAACAATCAAAAAAACTATTTCCAATCGTAACAATTTTTTTTTTGTACTTTACATTGCTTAGTTATTGCTAGCTTTCGATTATGAGTCTTATTTTATGTGGACTGCACCAACACACAGCAACCTTGATGTCCACCACAAATTAATTAATGTATGGTAAATGTCTTTTTTACCACATCAGCACAATTTCTAACACAGTACCACTGCTGTTTCAGGACCCCTTCTGGATAGGAAGAAGTGAAGAGGGACTCCTTCCACCAGGAGAGAGAGGGTATTGGACAATTACAATGACAAAAGGGTAAATGAAGGAAACTAAATGCCTGCAAACCAACTCTGAAGCTCTGAAACAAAGGGTAACCCACGCCACTCACTCAGTGCACATGATTTGGTCTCTGACATGAACCCCAAGACTGCAGGTAAAAACAACACAAACACTGAAAGGTCTCGAGACCTCTTAGTGTTTGGGTCGTTTTTACTTTTGTCATTTTTACCTGCAGTCTCGGGGTTTATCAACGAGAAAACAGTGAGTGCGCAGGCGAGCTGGTGGAAGTTGACCATGTAGAATACCCGAGACTGTGGTAAAAGCTGGGAAACTTGGTCAAAGAAAACGCAGGGAAAAGAAGGAGACCTTCTTTTTCCCTGCCTTTTTCTTTGACCAAGTTTCCCAGCTTTTACCACAGTCTCAGGTATTCTACATCATGATCGGGGTTTATGTCATGCTCAATTTCAACTAGCTCGTTTGCACCATTACATTCACTTCATTTGGTCTAGTTAGCTTTTGTAAAACAGCTGACATCATTAAAAAAAAAAAGTTTCAGTGCTTGGCTTGACTGACAGACTAAGGTTACGGGGACCCCAAGAAGACCTTCAGGGACCCCAAAGGGTCCGCAGACACCCATTTGAGAACCACTGGTCCACCACATCAGTGCAAGTCAAACATCTTTTCATTTCTGTACATATGAATGGGATGGCACTAAATTAATAAGGTTTGAATCACCGTCCTGTCAAAGCGGCACTATCTGACCTTTCCGGCACATGGCCTTGAAGTTCCCCGACGACTTCTGCGTCAATCTCGTCCGCGCAGAGCATCTTCCAGATTGTCTGTCCGTGTTCAAGGATGGAGTCGACAATGTCACGCCATCGTCTGCAGACGCGAGCCGAACGTGCCAGGGTGGCCCCGTCAACCAGGCTGAAAATCTTGAGCAGGAGTTCATTCGGTAGCTCGTCAAGTCCAGCCATCATGACAGGACCTGCAGGAAAGCAACCATACCGCAGAGAAAAATTCAACTTTAGGTAACGCACCTATGTCTGATGTTTTTCCAGACCATGTACGATAACCAAGTTGACTATAATGCATCCCCTCACACATGAGAGAAGGAAGTCGCCTAAGAAAGGAGATTCAGTGAAAAGGAAGCAATCTAGATCGTAGGGTGCAGTTGTACCTATACTGTGATGAGCTCAACTCGAAGGGGAGGGACACTCTCTAAGAGTGACACTGTGGCTAAATAAACTAAAGGAGGAAGCGCCGTCTGCTCCCGAGCAGTCTGTATTCACTCTGCCTTTTAGTCTAAATGACCCCGGGCCTCAGGACGACAAACAACATCTCGGCCATGGGTTCTCCGTTCATTGCAGCGCGTACGGTAGATGTTGGTCGACAAAACCGATGTGCCCTTCTAGCTACATTGTTTCCCCTTTTCGAAGACTATGCGCTCCTTCGTTCAAAAACTGGTGGGGTTCCGGAAGCCGCGGAGAAGGCAAGACGGCCACTGCTAGGGCTAGCAGACGACGTCGGAGCTCGGCGCTCGAATGCCGAACCCCAACGCCACTGATCAATCTGCGCAAAGAGCAGACAATGATCTTGCTTGCTCCGATTGGTAGGATAGAGAAGGTAGAGAGAAAGACAGCTAGCCTTTGCGACCTCTTAAAACTGGGCTCCTTAAAACTTATCCAATGCTGAATGCTGGGCTAGTTGGTATTGTTCTTGGGTTGCCAAAGGCATGGTAGCGCTTATTAGACGAGGACAACAGAAAGGAAGAGGAGACAAACACGAGCGCTGACTGCAACTATTTAAGTTGCAGTCAGCGCAATTATTTAAGTTTGCAGGATTGAACCGGATTTGAGTGCTCCGGAACTTCTAGGGCTTGTCCGAGATGTCTCCAGGTGTGCTCCAGAGGACGAGGTTAAGAGATGCATATCAGAGGGTGTGGATGCGTTACCCCGTAAAAAACCGGCATCGTCCCGTTTGCCAGTTAGACGTGTCGTCTCGTTGTTAAGGGAACGCCAGTTATCGGTCCTTCCCGCTGATAAAGAAGGGGGTTTTGTTGTTTTAACGGAGGGGGAATTCGGAGGGAAAGCCCTCGAGGCTATCACCTCCGTGTTCAATCTACGGCAGGATGTGCCTCTGAAAAAACTTAAGGCTGAGGGGAAGCGTCTTTGTAATAGGTTAAACCTGACCCGCTTGGCTAAAAGCGTTGAAAACAGCAGAAGTGGTTGTTTACAGATTATGTTCAGTGTGAAAACACATAAGGAAGACTGGCCTTTGAGGGTCATAGTTTCTGAGCATGGCACTTGGCAAAAGTCGATTGCCTTGTGGTTGCAAGAGAAACTAAAGATCCTTACCATTGACGACCCGTTTTTAGTCAGGAGCTCTGACGAAGTGGTAGATTTTTTGAAGATGAACGCTGACGTAGGTTTTCTAGCATGTTCATTGGACATTAAGGATCTTTATTACTCCTTACCACATGACAAACTACGAAGTTGCGTCGAGGATTGTATTCAGGGGTATGGGGTAGTATCTTTTCAAAACGCTGCGGGCGTGACGGTGGATGACTTTTTAGATTTACTCTCGTTTTATCTTAAGTCTACTTTCGCGGAATGGAACAAAGACACGTACCTTCAAAAGGAAGGTATTTGTATCGGCTCATGTCTAGCGCCAATTTTAAGTGACATTTTTTTAGCTTTTCATGACAGAGTCCTTTCGGACTGCCTGAGCGCTTTTAACGTAAGGAAGTGTTTTAGATTTGTTGATGATTTTTTAGTATTTTTTAACTGTGACTCGACACATTTCCACTCGGTGGTGGATAGTCTTTTAACTATGTTTAGTGATACCCTTCACCCCCTGAAACTTACTCATGAGGTGCCGGTAGATGGTGTCATTCGTTTCCTCGATATTAAGCTTAGTTTCTTCGAGAATCACGTGTGTTGGATGTATCAACCTAGAGCGAACAAGCCCCTGCTGCCTTTTAATTCGTCCCACTCAAAACTGGTTAAGAGAGGGATTGTTAATTTGTGCTTCAAGAACGCCCTTCATAAGTCATGTCACCATGTCACACATTTGAGTGTCCGGGAGCAGTCTGGACGTCTGCTGGCTGCTGGTTACCCGGAAGCTGTACTGGTATCGGTAGCGGAGGTGATCCTTAAGAGGCTTCGAGCAATGGGCAACACCCGCCCAGAAGAGGCCAGGAGCAAACAAAGGATTGCAGTAGTGCCTTACATGCACAAGACGGCGCATAACCTAAAGAAAATAGCTAGCCGCATAAACACAAAGGTGGTCTTTTCTGCTCCAGAAAAGCTCGCCAGGCTGAGCCATTTGACGAACCCTTTCCGCAAAGCCTCACTGGGTTGTGTGATAAGGCACAGAAAGCCGTTTGTCGTTTGTGTTGAGGGCGTGGTGTACCAGATTCCGCTAACATGCGGTAAGAAATATGTAGGTCAGACTGGGAGATGCCTGAACGACAGGCTCCGAGAACACAGTCTTAACGTTAAAAACTATCGGGATGGGCACCTTTCAATGCATTGCCATGACTGTGGTTGCAAACCATTGTTCGACTCATGCTCTGTACTAGCTAAACATAAAAATAGAACTGTGAGGGAAATTATCGAAGCGAATGAGATAAAAAGGGCAGGTGTGGGGTGTGTCAGCGTTGCATCTATCGACCTTTTCGATAAGGAGGTGCAGTTCATGCGAGCGGCGGCAAGGCCTGGGGTTGGCTGATTGACAGGATCGAAGTGTGTATATATGCCACATTTCCATGTTGATTAAATAGTTGCAGTCAGCGCTCGTGTTTGTCTTATCTTCCTTTCTGTTGTCCTCGTCTAATAAGCGCTACCATGCCTTTGGCAACCCAAGATCCTTAAAACTTCTTAAAACCAGGGGACACACTGGCGCCATCTATTGGGTAGCATGTAAACTTAGCGGTCCGGCATATTTTCTATTTCTCTCGCGCATTACCCTTTCTCTCTTGGCTCGAAAAACTTTTGTCAACGTTATAAACGAGCCTTTCTTATAGGTATTACGCACATTTGACCTCGGAAATCCCGCAAAACCTTCGCTCTTGTGAAATGCAGTTCCAGGGTCACCGCATAGATGGCGCCACAATGCCAGTGTGTTTAAAGCCCCTTCATGCTTCAAAAGTAGCGCATTGTTCGTCGATGCACGAGGCACGTGCAACGTGCAGCCCTTGGGAAGATCATGGCGGCACAGCACAGTACTGAGCTAGATTTCAGACGCCATGAATTTCCCAGAAGTGGCGCGCGGCACGTGCCTCGAGCATTTCTACAACAATGAATGGCGCCACTTTTAGTGTGTTGCCTCGTCCAACGACATTTTAAGAAGTTTTAACAGATCTCGTCTCTCTCAGTCGTACTCGGTTGCAAGAGTATCAACGGGCCTTTAGAATGCAAGGGAAGCTATTTGGGCGAGTTTGTATACATGGCATTCGAGTGACGTCATTGCATCGTGCTGGTGACCCTTACTTGTCCTTGCCAAAACAAAACAAATTCGGTGGAACGAAATGTATGCTCCAAAAGGTATGCACTCTGCAGAGAGGCCACCGTAATGACCACTGATCCAACGTCAACGCACATTGCCAGCAACGTTACTAGATCAAAGTCAGTTGACAAGCTTCCTAGAACGCCTCTTTCGTGGCACGTGCGCCGAGTGGCACTCGCTACACTTAAAGCCCCTCTATCCTGGGAAAAGTGGCGCCATTCATTGTTGTAGAAATGCTCGAGGCTCGTGCCGCGCGCCACTTCTGGGAAATTCATGGCGTCTGATATATATAGCTCAGTGAGCTCGTGCTGCGCTGTGCCGCCATGATCTTCCCATAGGAGTGCACAGCGCCTTCGTGCATCGACGCACGTTGCGCTACTTGTGAAACATGCAGGGCTTTAGCTACAGCCTATCAGCCTCGCCCTGTGGCAGAACTGGTGGAACGTTGGGTACACATTATCTGCGAAGGAGAGTTGATTTTTTTGTGTGTGGTTTTAATGGTATAATAAAGGTAGGGCAAAAGTCGGCGCAAGAAAGGCGTCTTTCAAAAACGGTCCTTGTTCCTTACCCGTGGACACCGTGCCCGTGGAGACCGCGGAGGGGTGGAGCGGTGGCATGGGCGTGGCACCACAGTGCCAGCGGCCGTGCCACTCGCCATGGGAAATTCAGCGTCTGAATTTCCTCTGGACACACGCCGCGGTGACAGCGCCAGCGCTGGTCATGCTGACGCGAATTGAACGACATAGCCAGTCGGAACTGGACTTCCTAGTGTTTCTTTCTAGGAAAAAAGCGCGTGCATTTTCTCCTGTCCCAAATAATTCGTGCGTGAGTAGGTAGCTTGTAACATTTCTCCGACAGGCGCAACTGAAATAATTGGTCAGTTACGGCGTGCGTTCTTCAAATTCAACGCATTAAAAACGGAGCTAAAACGGCTTCAGTACGCATGTATTTATGTGCACTGTCGGACACGGTTAGCGCCGACACGACATCGGGCACTTTTCAGCGCGGTCAAACGAACGGCGGACATCTGGAAATTAAGCGGAGACGGCAAGAGCTTTCGCGCAGTACTATCGGATCAGTAAACTCACCTTCGCGGCATGTACGATCAAAATGAATCGAACGCCACGTAATCTACGTATTCTGATTTTAAATAAGTAAGTACTGCTGCTCCGAAGCGACGATGTTTGTTTACGTTCAAAATATCACCCGCACGCTCAGTAGTCTGGAGAACAAGCGCCCGATAAAAGCTGCCCGGCAGAGAAAACAATACAAAGAGACAACTTACATAGCCCACGGAATGGTTTTATTCATGTTTTTATCCATCTCATGCACGACGGGGTCATTTTTTATAGTGACAGGACTGGCATATGATCGATTATCAGCGTCCCCGGAATGCTGGCGAGCTTTGAACATCTATATTTCTTTCGATTGCAATTTTGCTTCGAATCTTCGCTTGTTTTTACACACCTGCTGCGAAACACACGTTTGGGACCAGGGTGTCCAAAACGAAACTACATTTCAGTCCCTGTTTGGGACTGAAATGTAGCGGTTAAACCTCGTTCAGCGATGAAGAAAAATGCGCTAACTAGAGCAATTACACTATTAATCAAGGTACATACTATTCGGAACAACCCAAATACTCGAAGCGTTCCGTGCTATTTTCCGGCGAAGAGATGAAATGCACGCGCGTTTTCCCATAGGAATGCACAAGGGCACCGCAAAAGTAGACTGGTTGCTGTCTGCTTCAGTTTGCGTAAGCGGAAGCCTGCAGCAGACACTAGCGCCGGTTGAACCTCGAGTGGCTGCATACAGAGCGCGAGCCACTAGGGAGTTTTTAGTAGATCGGCGGCGTTTCCCACTCCGCTCACCCTCCGCTACGAAGAAACCGCCACTGCGCCTAGCGTTGCCGATGGCCTTGCCTGTAGAGTTCCCGGGTGGCGTGAGGGCCCCAGCGGCAGGGGGGGGGGGGGCGCGCGGTCTACTGAGGGCTGCCGCTATGCAGAGGGCAAGTCTCGCCTGGTTCGTCGCTGCAGGGGTGGCGGTGACGCTGCGACGCCGAGCCCCGATTGGCTGATCGCGGTCCTCTATCTGAGCGTCGTCTGCTCCTTTGCAACGTCGTCTGCTCGCAACGTCGTCTGCGTCTGTCTTACCTTTCCTGGGCGACTTTTGCAAGTGGAGAGGCCAGATTCATGTAAACTATCTTACGCCAAAAATATGCGTAAGACAAAACTTAAAACAAACTTGTATTCACGAACCGAAATTGTCGTATGTTTTGCGCAGGTTACGACAAAATCCTACGACAGCTCCGAAGCTACGCAGTTGTTACGATCAAATCAACATGGCCGACAGCGTCGCGGTCGCGACGACCAACGGACGTTTATTTTTCTACGTACGCTTCTCTCGCGTCCCGACTTCAAGCAGCAAGAGAAAAAGTACTTGAACCAGACCACGACGAACAAGAACGCTGGATCCACAAACACCCGGGAAAAGCTCCAACGGCCACGATTCCACCGACACCGACCATAGCGAACTCGGCAGATAGGCCTAGCAACCACTCAGACTCGGTGACCGTCTGCCCACGACCGGCTGGCGTGCTGAATGGAATGTGCCCGCGCAACCCTTGTGAACCCTTCCCGTATTATGCTGTGATCACTGACCTCAATTTTAGATTAAGAGGTCAATCTCTTCCTCTTGTCATCTCCTTGTTTTCCGAGGCAACGGTGACTCTCGCCGGTGAAAAAGCGGTGAATATCCGACAGACGCAGGAAAGGTAAAGGAGCCATCGCTTTGACTAGCAGACGTAAAGCAGACGACGTTAACTGCGCCAACCCGCCGACGCCTTTAAAGAATGAGGGAGTCTTGCCGCACACGAAAGGGGGGAAAAGTACTTGGGAGGGAACTTGCGGACACTAACACGCTCACTCTCGGTTCTTAGCAAACAAACCTCGGCGTCTCGGGACACCTCGCCAGTGAGTACTTTGACTTCCCTCCTTGATGCGCGTCTGCTAGTTGTTCGACAAAAACAACGAACCGCTCGAGTTATTTCGTCTGCCTTCTCTGAAAGGTGAAGTCGAGCTCGCTCGTAAAGAACTGCACTTCCGAAAGTCGCAGGAAAGGTAAGACAGATGCAGACGACGTTGCCGAGCAGATGTTGTTGCAAAGGAGCAGACGACGCTCAGATAGGGGACCGCGATCAGCCAATCAGGGCTCGGCATTCTGACGTCACCGCTACTTCCTTTCTCATGCGCAGAAGACGAAAATGGGCCCACTTGCGAGGCGTATTGTTAGCACGGACAACCGATCGCCGGTTTTTCTTTTTGAAACCAAGGGATGTCATCGAAGTTATCGCCGAGCCAAAAAGGCTGCAATCTTGCATTGCACCCACGTTTAAAACCTGTTCACACACTTGCGACTCCTAGAACCGACTGCATGAAAGCCTCTTAAAATCTCTTAAGACGGGACGCGCTGGCACCATCTGTGCTGTAACCCTGCATTTCACCAGAGTGAGGGTTTGGCGGTATTTGCGAAGTCAAATGTATGTACTACTTACGAGAAATGTTCGTTTATAACATTGACAAAAGTTTTCCAAGCCAACACAAAAAAAATGATGCGCAGCACAGCCCAGTCAGTGTTCCACTGCTACTTGACAGGTGATGCCAGTGTGTCCTTCAGTGGCGGATCCAAGGGGAGGCGGGGGGGGGGCGGCACGGGAACAGCCCCCCCCCCCCTTAACAAAGTCGACCCCCCTCCCGCCCCCTCCTCGGAGGGCAATTTGACATGGGTGGACCCCCCTTGCACAAGAAAGAATGGGAGAATAGTATCCTTAAAAATTTTCCGCCCCCTCCAAAACGGAGTTCTGGATCCGCCCCTGGTGTCCTTTAAGAAGTCGCAAGTGTGTATACTGGCCTTTAGCGACACTGAGTGGAACAAAATACTGCTTCAAAGCAGACCTCAAAGGGTGTTTCCATCTGCACTAAAGTTACTAGAGAAATAATAAAGCTCGATTCACTCGAGGTTTTCTTGCCAACCTGGTTTTGGTAATTGGCATGTGCAGTGATGTGATTGGCCTAAGCCGTTTTGGAGCACCTTCTGGAGCAGCCAAAACAGAGTTTTGAAGCAGCAAAAGTGGCTTTTGGAGCAGCTAAAACAGTGTTTCGGAACAGCGAAAGTGGCTTTTGGAGCAGATATTCTTAGAAAAATAAAAAGATATTAATTTAAAGTGGTGTACAAACGAAGGACGCATTGCTTGCCGCAAATCAACCAATTATAGTCAAGATAGACCACCTGGGAGTCTTCCAACACGTAACTGAAATGCCAATGACATGACACATTTTGCAATGCTTCAGTTAAATGATACAAATATAGGGTGGTTCAAGTCGCCAGGCTCTATCTAAAATGGACCGTAGAAAATCGACGCCTGCACGTAGCCATCTCAACTTTTCGGCAAAGGTGTATTTCACAGGTTGGTTTTTTTCTTGTAAAATTACAAAGCGTAGTTCTTTTTTAGTAAAAAATATGGCCAAGAAACTTGCCAGGGTCTACGGTGGGCGGCGACCCAGACGACCAAGTCCAGTAGCGGGGTGTGTTTGGCGTTCGTATTGATAGATGGCGTCGGGAGCAGCGTCTGAAGGTGCAGCCGACCAGCGAAAGAAAGCAGACGGCATGCAGACGAAATCCGTTGGCAGCAAAAGCGCCGCCGTTATGCAGACGCGTTTCTTTACTTAAAGTTTTGTTTTTATTGTTCGCATCTATTTTTTAACCGAAGGTACATTTCAAAAAGATTATATTAATTTTAATAAACCATGGTGGTCGCGAGCCGTCGCGATAAGGAGGTAGAGCCATCTATCAATACGAACGCCAAACACACCCCGCTACTGGAACCCTATCGTCTGCTTTGCTGCCCGCCGTAGACCCTGGCAAGTTTCTCGGCCTTATTTTTTACAGAAAGAGAGCTACGCTTTGTAATTTTACAAAAAACCGACCAGTGAATTACACCTTTGACGAAATGTTTAAATGGCTACGTGCAGGCGTCGATTTTTACGGTCCATTTTAGATAGAGCCTGGTGACTTGAGCCACCCTATATATCGGACCAAACTGCACATATTAAAATTTATTTGAAAATGACCAGATTAGTAGTAAATATCACACCATTAGGTTGACTAGTAATATAATAAATGGAAGACAGTCTCCAACAGATGAAACACGTAACTACTGCCGTGCAATGCTAAATTGTCGCAGCGGCGAGGTGGCTGTTCGATCGAAACCATGCCACTCCGCTCCGTCTCCAACTATTCCCAAAACTGTATGCAAAATGTATAACTGTCCAACATACGACAAAAAAAAACAAACATAACAGTCCAGCGGCATCTGCTTGCCAGGCCGTGCAGGCAGGTACAAGCTAAACACAGAAAAAAGCGAACCTGAGCGCGTCGATGCAAGACATCGCAAGCCGGGGTCAAAAAGTTATTTTAGCGGTTTGTGCAACGACTGAACTTCGGAGGACAAATAAACACGCTGTGCGGGTTCAACATGCGGACATTGCCTTCTTTGCTTTAGCTCACTTCTCTTCACCAACTTTCTTTCCCGGCTGATTTTTCACGTGCGGGAGTCCCTCTTGAAAAGCCCACCGTGAGAAACCTAGGTAATCAATACTTCGACACAGTAGTCTTTGAGCTAAAGGTATGTTTGTAGTAGCGTATTAAACAAGATCAGGATTGTTAACTGGACATGCGGCAGTCGATCACGTTTCATTTTAGAAGCGCCATATCAGCAGCGACGTGGGGACGGCAACATCCGGCGTCGCGCGACCATAGTGACTGGCAGGCAGGAACCAAATATAGTTGAGCCACGGCTGTTGCTTTTCCAGAGCGAGTGCTGCCGCCCACAAAGTAACCCCCGCCGCGCAAAAACATGGTTAAGTTTCACAGCATGGCCGGCATGGCTGGTACCCAGCACGCTAGATCGGAGACATCCGCATGCGTCCACGATCTATCATTGAAATTTTTCCAGAAAGACGTGAGACGAGAGACGGCAGAAAAACCATGCAAGACCGGATGAACGATTGATGCAGCGTACTTTGTGTCAGATGGCTGCTTGCACCACCTAGCTCATGTGTACTCAATTACGGTACTCAGTTTGGTTTCGGTTTTCAAGGCGACCAAAATTGGTCCTTTGGCGCAGGCTTAGCGCAGATTACCCCTATTTTGGCAAAATGTAGCAGGATGTAGCAGGGTTAGCCCTTGGCGCAGTTTGGTGCAATTGGCGCAGCAATCACATCTACTGCATGTGCCAAAGTGAAGGCGTACTTCAGCCCAGCCCGCACCAGCACTCCGCACGTGCAGGGAGCCGTCGGACCCCAGACTGCAAGGGCGGCGCGTCCAACCCGGAAAACAATGACCACCACGCCAAGGGATGCCAGACGGCAGCAACTTTATTATTCGCCGCCTGCCTAGAATCTGCTCCTCTGGACGCACACACGCACGTCGCTATAAAAAAAAGGGACCCGCGCTTTTTCTTACCGGGAGTCATGCAAGGAAGGGGGGGAAGGGGGCAAAAGGGGGAAGTCACGAGGGGAGTCGCAGCGGCGAAGGGGGCTTGCAGACGGTTGCGGACGGCGCCCTTCCGCCCGCGCCGACGGTGGTGGTGGTCTCGAGGCTGTGGTCCAGAGGCCGTGGTTGCAAAATAAATAGAGGAAGCTATGTACAGGCCTCGCGAGGGGGCCCCATTGCACGCACACCCACGCACACACACTCACACACACTAGCTAAGGCTGGGTCACTTTGGCACCAGAGGAAGCTTCTTGGCGTCCACCGGGGAAGACAGGTCCAACGGCGCGTCCGCTGCAACGGGACGCCAGAGCCCTCTCACAACTCGAATCCCGACCCAAACTGCACTCTGCCCATTTCATATGTGTAACGTAGCCTCCCTAAATCACGTGAAACCGTCATCGAGGCTACATGCCACGGGCACTAAATCCCCGATGCTTGCCCTACAAACGCCACGTATTAAAAACAAACATGAAAGCACCTATAAGTCTAACTGAAGGCACCATTCACTTAGCTCATATTTCATTTGCTTTAATGATCCCAGGTGAAGCCTTTCCAGTAACCTAGGGAAATGGTGCGAGACATGACCTAGGTAGTACTTTTCCCGTATGTTTGTATAAGCCTTTAGAATAACAAAAGTCTCAATGCACCAAAGTGTTTGCTGTTGTGTAAACAATGTTTAAAATTCCTATTAAATAGTAATGAGCAACATAACATTCAACTTTTTAACAGTCGACACCCTCAAAATACGCATTTTCCCCGTTCTTTTTTAACCTCGCACACCCACCCGTGGGTGATATTACTCGCAATTTTGCGGAGTATTTTGCGTATTCCTAGCTTTCCACAATTTTAACACGTGCCATATACTGCGAGCAAGCATTCGAAAACTCGTCTTCGGCGCATCAGAACGCAAGGAGGAGCACGCCAACCAAAGGGCAACATTGTGCATGCGCAGGGAACACGCGACGTGGAGGCAACCAAGCGCAGACCGTCATTGGTTGAGGTGGGGGGAAACGGCATGTGGGCATGTTTGGAGGGTAAACAAAAAGTATGAGGAGTGCAAGTAGCAGACAAACTTTCAAGCCGCAGAACGAGACACCATGTAGAATGATGCACTCGCCCGGCGTATTACCGTAACATTCTAAACGAACGCCCAGCTTTTCACGGGAGATAATCGGGCTAAAAAAAGGCGGGTGGGTGAATCTTCGAGGTTCGCCCACCTGCTTTTTGAAAGAATGTTTTACAATCTCGAAGTGCGTTGCTTGCATATGCACGATGAATACCGCCAATCGGCATACACCCCAAACGCTCGTTCCGTGAAAGCACGTTTCTAAAACCGCTATGTTCCCTTCTTTAGGGCCTTTGCTGATCTGTAGATTAAAAAATTAATGGAGTTAAAACAAAGTCAACAAGAAAATAGAAAAAACCAACCAGGTCAACCAGCGAGTGAGCGAGCGAGAGGGCGAAAGAAGCTACGAAGAGCGATGCTGGGGAAACGGGAAAGCTGGTAATTGCATAGGCAAATAGGTACTTTGGTGTCGGGCTAAGTCGAGCACCTTGTGAATGACAAGGAGCAGGCTCTTGTGCAACTTTTTTGTTTGGTGCATACATCCGTGCGTCCGAAGACTTCTAAAAAGAAAGGTCTGTCCAGGTGCCTCAGTTCTTTGGAACTGCTATTTTTGAAGGGTTGGCCACATATCAGAATTTTCTGACAGATATTGTGACATAAAAGCAGGGGTGGGCCAAAGTTCGAGGGTGGGCGTACGTCTAGGACATTACGGTATACTCTTTTCCTTGTAGAAACATTTGTTACCTTACACATCCTCTAAGAGGACCCAGAAACAATGCGCATTCCTTGTCAATTCAATTCCAAGAGACGTCTTCATTGAGACACATCCCCAAATATTTAGTTGTTGTAACATAGTAATCTAATGGTAAGCAGTTTGAATTTTTAGTTGGCAAGCAATTCGCTCCGACTGCAAGTGCCAGCGTGCCTCACCTGTGCTGGCTGGTAGGAAGGTGGTCGGGCAACACTGTGCCGCAAACAGCGGCCCCAGGAAAGGGACCGCTCCCCGGGGTGACCTCCAGCCAGACAGCGGTCGGCACCGCTCCGCACAGCCTGCAGCGTTTCGGAACACGGGGGCCGCCATTACAAAGTCAGTCGAAGCGAGCTGCCCTCCTTACAAAACAGTGCGAAGGCAGTTTATTAAGGCTCCGGTCTCGCGGCAGCCGTCGACGTACATCTCCGATTTGTATGTTTCAAAGACGATGGTCAAAGCGAGCTAACTACGTATAGACCATTAAAAAAATTGCCTTTTGCGTGCTGATATTTTTGTCTAGTGGGCTTTGTAATGTGTAGTGACCATGTGCAGTAGCTCTCTTCCGCGAAATATCAGACGCCGCGCATGTGTCCGCAGCTCAGGGACCCAGCATTTTTCGGATGGTTGATAAGCGCCGAAAGGTACTACATATAGTCATTGAGAGGATTAGAATGGCAGGGAGGCTTTTCAGTTCCACGTCCGGCATGTGCTTCCTACCCTCGTTAACGCTACGGCACCTTGCGAGTTCTGAGCTTGCACACGCAGTCGAAGCACAAAGGAAAGCATTGAGCGCGCATTGGAGGCGGGACATTCGGAAGAGACATCCTGTGCTTCTGGTCCTGTTAGTGACGATGGCAGAAACCGAGACTGTTAGTAATATAATCGAAGGCAGCGGTGGGAAGAAAACAGTGACATTAATCGTCGAATTAACACGAGCTCTTGATTTCTCTACGGCCAGTGGAGAGGAGCTGCGATATGAACATTGGAGTAGAACTCGACGAGGTTGGCTACTTTTCTATGCAAGGATAAATGGGCCTGAACAAAGGGCACGCTTATTCCGAGGGCTGCGCACGTGGATCGGGTGGACGGAGAATGGGCCTCTAAACGCGGACCGTCTGTGTGTCCACCAATAGTATTCCCTAATAAAAAACAGCCAATGGAAAGAGACATTATTTCGTCCCAGCACTCGACTGAGACTAGCCCGAAACTCCTTTGAAAACAAGGCCGTACCGCTCATTTTTCTGTGACCGGCGTGGGTCATGGATTGGAGAAGTGCTGCATCAGTGTTCAGCTGGAACTCGTGTCCTCGCTGAATGCCGAGACGGCACTTGCATCCAATCTGCAGCCCACGCTGGCTTTTAGCAGGTGCAGGGGAAACTTGCCAATAGGCCGAGAGGGCAGCTGCTTAGGGTGGCAAAATTTCCGAGACTGACTAGGGTGGCGCTGGCCCTCTCCGATCTAACCCCGGGCACACAGCACACAGAACTCTGGACCCACACGTAATGCCGCTACACGACATTCGCTATTCAACGAGCTTCACGGTCGTCTTGGCATCTACTGCAAAGAACGACTAACTTTGGAAAACCAGGTTTGAACGAACCGGAAACCACGCTTCCGAGTTTATGATCCGGTTAATCGATTTCATACTTATGCAATTCTGAAATACACCTGTCCAACTTCACTTCTCTTTCTTGCACATGAGACTGTGGTCAAAGTCCCGAAATAAATGTATACACAACTGCAATTTAATGTAAAAATATTTTGCTGGAAGGGGAAGTTTTAAAAACTGCCTAGGGCGGCAAAATGGTATGTTTGCCTCTGGATTATGGCGTCTTTACATGACAGATCTCTCTCTGGAGAAAACCGATCATATCATAGAGATGTTAGGAGGAAAGGCCACAAGGAGGCGGAAGAGGTGCAGAAAATCTGAGCGAGCATTTTGCACGACGGAGTCACATTTAGTTGGGTCGGTGAAGTCTTTCTTTAAAACTCCGTCGCACGAATACGCCGTAAGCGACGGAGAAAATTCGGTGCTACGGCCTTGCCGTCCGGGCTGCGCCGGTCAGCCACCGGACGGATGCGGCCACTCACCGGGAAGGTGGCAGGGTGCCGGCGCTGGTCACCGGCGCCGCGCTGGCGGGGGCGGCAGGCACTTGGGGGACGCCTCACGGAGGGCGCCGGCAGGGGCGGGCTCTCGTCCCCCGCCTCTTCCTCCTCCGTACTGTTCTGCGTGTTGTTCTCCTCCGGCGTGGAAGCGGAGGCGCCGCCCGCAGACGACGACGATGGCGCCGGGGTGGCAGTCTCGGGCCACGAGGTGCAGCGCGAGGTGCCCTTCTGCGGGGGGCCGCCTCCGCCGCTGCCAGGCGGAGACGGCTCTTCCTCGTCGCTCGCATCGTCCGGGGCGGCTGCCTGGGGACGTCCCAGGCGGGGGGTGTCCTGGGCTTCGACCCAGGCGCCGCCTTCCTGGGCGCTCAGCTTCAACACCAGGCGGCCGCCTGCGATCGGGAGACCCAAGCGTGTCGCACGCATTCCAACGGTCGACTCTATGCTGCAATTCGCGCTTTTGGGTTCCCGCTACGGGTGGAGCCCATGTACACATTCTCTTCAAAGAGCACCGTATATGCTTGATGCAGCCGCGATGTGCCCACTAATAAAACACTTACTGACCGGGAAAGAGTAAGGTATGCTTAAAGGGGGGGGGGGGTGCAACGATTTTCGGACTTCGGTCAAAGATTTGTGGAGTTTGCCCTCTGACACTTATGAAGTAAAGAACAGAAAACAGATTTCGCCTGCGTGTCTTAGTTGTTGCTTAAAAAAAAGATAAATATTGGCATTTGCGGGCACCCCTCAACTCACTCAAAGTATTCAGGGTCACACCTGGTCGCACTCCCAGTAACGTCATTCGGAGTGCGTGTCAGGTTCCCGTGTGCTCTCTCGGAGGACGCTTTCTCTCCCTCTCTCTCTGCTGACATTAGCGGGCGTTATGCTGTAGCAGAGCGAGCGAGAGCCATGTGATCTTTTCGCCGTAGTTCATCCGGCTGCCACTTGGGGCTGCAGGTGGGGGAAAAGCTCGACTTTTGCTTTCGCGATTGTGCAGCGGAATAGCGACATTTTTAATAGAAGGAGGTGTTTTCTCTCTATTCTCCGGGACACGATAAATAACTTAAAAATGATGAGATGCAAATTCTTTTAACCATAAAATTGTTGCACAGCCCCTTTAAGTGCCGTCTCTAAACAATGGACCGATTCCACCGGTTAGTTCGACCACGCCACTGCCGCTGCAATGCATCGAGAGAACTTTAGCTTTTCTTTCACACGTGACGACCTCGCTGGAGCTCGGCGCGTGCAGATTACGAGACAGCACGAGTCATCTCGCGCACTGCCACCTGCCTCCCGCAAACTAAAGCTGCGGCAGCATTGCACATGCACCGAAAACTCGGCGAGATCAGTCCATTGTTGTCAAATTAACGACGGATAAAAGAAAATCACAAGTCGCTTACTCGAGAATGTAGGGTAAACATCGCCCGTACGCTCAATAAAACGCATTCATTAGCCTTAAAGCCTTGCACGAGCTCGTTAAAAAAACAAAAAATACCTGACCCAAGCAGCAGCGATTGTGCAGACGACGTGGCGAGCAGAGAATGCCGTTCCCTCTCCCTCTCCTTTCAGGAGAGGGAACAAAAGAGGGCACTACGACGTGACCACCGACGACCACTCCGACCATTCCGGCACTCGCAGTCGGCCGGCTCTACAGTCGGTGACAGGTCAAGAATCCAGTTCGCCCTAGTTGCCTTCTGCCAAACTCTAACTCCGCATGCGACAAGCGTTATTGACCACCGACGACCACTCTGACATTTCTGGCACTCGCAGTTGGCCGGCTCTACAGTCGGTGACAGGTTAAGAATCCGGTTCTCCATAGTTGCCTTCTGCCAAACTAACTGCACATGCGACGAAGCGTCATCGAGTTCGAGGAGCTCGTGCCGGAGGCAGAGCATTTGCTGAATTCTTAACGTGTCACCGACTACGGTTACAGAGTGTGCCGAACTCACCGAGGAAGAACTTGAGGCTGCCCACGGGTGCGACGGACGCCGGGCCTTCTTCGGCAGCCTTCACCGGCTTGGCTCGCATCGGCTTCACCTCGGGGCCGGAGACGCCGGGCGCCTCCTCCGCCGCCCCCTCGGGAGGAGGCTCCTCCCCCTTCTGCTTGTCCTCCTCTCTCTTCTCCTCTTCGTCTTCCTCCACGGGCTCCTCCTTCACTTCTTTCTGAAGGGTCGGCAAGAGAGAAAGAGCGTGAAACCCGTGCGTCTTACGGCGATACGGCGCATTCTGTTTTTTAAGCTTTACAGATTTATATTAGGAAAGCCGTGAAAGCCACACTAATGCAGTCGGTGCGGGCGAGTGTATACCGTTAGGGGGACACATAATGGGAGCTAATCATGACGATAAGATGAAGAATTAACTAAAATTTGTGATTTCTAATAAGTAAAAATAAACATATGGTTCCAATTAGAAACTTGCTGAGCATCATCGAAAACCACTAAGTCGGTAATTATAAGAAAGACTTTGAGGTCGTGGGAAGCGCAGTAGTGCACTAATGTTACCACTCGTGGAACAGACACAAGGCTGGCGGTGAGAAAATGTGGATAATGAGAGACGAAAAAACCACACGGGCGCGTTACCGCACTGGTAGCCTTGCTCCTGCTGCCCAAGTGGTAACTTTAGCGCTCCCACGTGCTCAAAGTCCTCCTAAAATTGACTGATCTAGTGGTTTTCAATGATGCTCAGCAAGTTTCTAATTGGAACCACAAGTTCATTTCACAAATAGAACCATTTGCAGCACTCTCCAAGTGCCCCGGCCCGCACTATAAGCGAATCATGGGAACGTGTGTTCCTTCAGCTCCCTAGTGATCGCTAATTTACGACCAACTCCATGGTTACACAGATTGTAGAGCAGTAATTCGGAGTCACCACTGAACTAAGCGCCTGATAGCATTCCCCTAGTGACCTGTCATATCACTTTGAAAATTGCTCGTCAACTGGCAGCATTTTTGATACTGCGAATGCGATCCACCTTTCAATCTGGCTGAGCTGCAGAAATCTCCGTTACAATATTATCATTCTCGTAGATTGTTGTTTGAGCAGGAATTCGCTTAAAGAAGCCGATAATTCACTACAACAAAAGACGCAGGATTACGCTCAGAGTCCAGCGGGGCTGGTTTATAGCATTTTCTAGCGTTTCTAACTTCAGATATCAGCATGATAAGCATGATAATAGTGTAAGAGATTTCTGCAGACCCATACCAGGTTGAAGTGTGGACAGCATGAACAGTATCAAAAACGCTGACATTGAGGAGAAATTTTAAAAGCGTATATGACAGGTCACTGGGGTATATCAGGTGCTATGTTCAGGGATGACTCCAGACTAGCGTTCAGAAACCTGTGTAACCAAGGATAGACGTCGAAATTACTCGTTCTACTAAGTGAGCTGAAGGAACAGCGTTCCCATGATTCATTGTGAGCGCGGGCCGGTGGCATTTCAGGTGATATAGCAAATGGTCTATTAAAAAGTTAATTGACATATTTTGGTTACATAAGCCAACTTATCGTGACGACTGGCCCCCTACATTATGTCCCCCTTGCCCTATAACTCACCCGCAAAAGCCACATGGGTGTAACTCTTGCGGCCTTTTTAAAACAAATCCGTAAAGCATAAAACAAAATCCTGTATGATACTACACCATCACATTCTCAAGACACCGTTGGAACAAAAAAAATGTTTAGAGAAAGCTTGCACTGTGAAGTTTCGACCAACTGGAATCCACAAAAAAGAGGCAGCAACTTTCGCTCGTGTCGCAACCGAAATCCCACGAGCTGTCCTACAAACACTGGAATGCCTCGGTGTCCCAAAGGCTAAACTGGAGCGAAAAAGGTGCCGAATTTCGGCTGGTGGCGTGCGATCTGCGCGTGGCTTCGGAACAGCGGCTGTTCATATTCATATTCTTTATTTTCGCTCTTTATGAGAGCCGGGCATTTACAAGAACGCCAATGGCACATACCAGAAGGTTTGCGACAACTTGGTCTAAAGGTTAAGGGGGGACACTACCCAGAAAAAACAACTTCTGCAAAATATGTTGATTTTGAAAAATGACATATTTACATCCACCAACATTGAGAGTATTCCCAGAAAGCTTCACTAGTTTACACTCGATAATTCATTTCTTATAAATTATTATCTGTCCCTCGATGCTAAAGAAAAGGTTGAGGTTGGAGCACTATGAACGCATTTTCCCTCGTTCCACTTTTTGGCATAAATTTCACTTTAATCAAACTATTGTTTCAGTATGAAACCGTAGAGACTTAATATTTGCGGCTTATAGGCCGAAATTTTATGGAGCCGATTACTATGAACTTATAATTTGCCTCGTCATGTTCATTTAATATGAAAAATTTTAAATCTGCACAACTTATTAAATGTAAAAAAAAAAAAAAATCCTTTTCACATTTTTTTTAATCTCAAAAATGCACATTTTTTAAAATTTTTTTATAGTAACCGGCAACAGGTGTTCCCAGTGGCGTCACAAAGAGGGGGGGGGGCGGACCGCCCCGGGTGCGGCGCTCAGGGGGATGTCGCGAGCGGGCTACGAGGAGCGGGGGGGGGGGGGGGGGGGGGGTTGGCGGCGGGCCACGCAAGAGCGGGGGGGGAGGGGGGGGGGGGGGGGGGGGTGTCGCGCGGGCTGTGGCCCCGGGTGCCGTGACCCTCGTGACGCCACTGGGTGTTCCAGTATGCATTTCACTAGAAAAATATATGGTTATCAACACCATTTCTTAACGATACATACATTGAGCAGATTCCATGCAAAGCTATGCTTTACTTCGTTCTGGGAGTATAGTACATCATAAAATTAGTTCACAGGGCTGAAACTTTGCATGCCCTCCTTCTTTATGGCTACAAACACCACCTATGCCGATTGAGTGAGAGGTTCAAAAGCTGACATTCCCAGGCTACAAAAATACAAAGCATAACACAATACATACACACATGTACGCGAATATGTTGATGATGTCGTTGTTG
Organism: Ixodes ricinus; assembly: GCA_037355805.1. Taxonomy (NCBI): domain Eukaryota; kingdom Metazoa; phylum Arthropoda; class Arachnida; order Ixodida; family Ixodidae; genus Ixodes; species Ixodes ricinus. The sequence continues at coordinate 108,637 of JAZHYW010016404.1, forward strand.
TTACTGTGCCACACGCAAACCAAACGTCCCATTAAGCGAAGTTTGTCCTTCGTTCGTCGCATATTCGCTTCACGGAGTCTAGACTTTTGGGGTGGTGCTGCTTTCTGTATTACTCAATGTCAAGGCACACAATCACCATGAAAAATGCAACGTAATAGCAGAAAACAGGATGCCGCTGTAGTACGGGAAGAGGCTAAGGCCTACTTCGGACGGGGAAATTTTCCTAGCAATTTCAGGGTTGCTGGCGAGTTCTTCCCCTATAATTCCCTAAATCCTTGTGCTGCAACACGAATTGCCGGGATAGAGCCCAGCTGGAATCAGGCGAGCAACTCCAATGACTGGGACACACTTGAAGAAGCGGCAGCCAATCAAGGTTGTGGTCTCTTCACTTTACCCCCTGTGCTGATGATGATAGCTAGACAGGAGGTTTAACATGGTTTTGGTTTGGAACAGACTGTTTTTACTACTAAATGATTTCTGGAAGATCGGTTACTATTCTGAATGCCACTGGAGGATATAAAAGCATGTTGTTAATGCATAACTGATGTCTAAATAGTACAAGAAAATAATCAAGTTTAATAACGACGATGGCGAAACGCAGCTATGTGAGTTTCCGCTGTTGCAGCGTGTGAACGCGAGATGCCCACGTTGCTAGTGCTGCGACGTCAAGATGCCGGGAAATATTGGTGTGTCTGAGAACTCGAACTGAGATGCATGCTTTTACAAGTCGCAAAGCAAAAAAAAATAATAATAAAAAGATGAGTGGCAATGCAAAATGGTCTGATGTCGTCACCCCTAAACAGACGCAAACATGTTAAAGGCACCCAGTGAACGCATTACGGCAAGACAGTGAGTTGTGTAGTTTGAAATGGTTGAAGCTTTCCGTTTCTCCATTCCGACCGTAAAAATTGATGTCTAAAGTGATGTTTTTAATTGCGTTAATCTCTTGCTGGCTGGTCACTATTAGTCACTGCTGCATTATGCAAGAGCTCCAGGTGTTGATGGGGCGTGGCCCTGGGCACGATGCAGTGACATCATCGACAGAAAACAAACAGTGTTTTCTCTCAACAGCAAGGTAGCTGGCAATGGTCGGGCAAGTCTAATGAGAACCTTGACCAAAGCAAGCGACCAGAGAATTTCCTCAAAGATGCAGTAGAAACAAATCCTCTGGAAGGCACAGGATGGCAGCCGACATTTAGTTGAGAAACTAGATTTCCAAAAGACACCAGGGCCCGTTTGCTCAAAGCCAGTTCCGCGGTTAAAAGTTAATCGCCCTTCCCCACTAGGTACCTACAAGTACCTAGCCAAGTTTGACGAGGGCTGGATGAGCGATGGCTCTGTATTTTATTATGGGGTGGTAGCTGGTGTCACCTGCCAATTCTAGCGAATACAAGTGGCTTCTGTGGAAAAAGTTCCCAAAAGGAGGGTTCCAAAAATGCATAATACCGCAGTCTTTTGCGACGCAGCGCGGCTCATGGTACAGATATTTGGTAAGGTAAAACTAAATTAACCCTTGTTTGGAAAATTTATAAATGTTTGGCTGTCTGAATTGAAGACAAGCCTCGTAGAAATTTCCTTCCAAGTTCGAAAGAGGACAACGAAGTTCAGTCCTAGAAACGATGAGGAAGAAGTGAGCAGTGAAAGGCAGGCGGTACACCGACAGCATGGTTGGCCAGCATGTAAGAACTGTATATAACACGGTTTTCAGCGCATGTAACTACACTCGGTAGCATGCCCCTTGGTGCTTGGGAAATTTCACAAAAGGTCAATTGGGACGCTGTCTGCTTCTACGTGCTATCAATACCCGGCCGGTTAGTCAAGGCAATCCACTTTCCAAAAACGTTGCCATGCCAACAATTATCACATTCATTTAGGCTTAGGTATCAAGTTGGCCAGAATTCGAGAAGCATTTATCATGCGGCGAGGAAATCATGTGCTCATGCTTTGCAATCTAAGTGAGGTAAGGCAATGCGAAAGCTTCCTGCACCATCTCATTGCTGACGCACCGATATTGCAGCTACTACGGCACATTAGTTCCGGAGCTGGGGCACCACCATGTTTCCCCGCCGTCCTTACTTTGCCGGTCACATGACCTAAAATTCCCCCTCATAGGGAATGCGGTTAGATTTTACCGCGGTTAAAGTTAACCGGCTTCAAGCAAACGGGCCCAGAAAGCCGACTAGCGTTGGCTGCCGCTTGAGCTTGTCAAAAGGCCACTTTTAGGCCCGCTTCAGACGGGACAACTTGTCCAGCAATTCTGGGATTTCTCGTGAATCTTTCCTACCTAGATCCATGCACTGTAACAAGAATTGGTGGTATTGGGTCTGGCCCGAAACTAGTGAGCTCTCCCAATGTCCCTTTTGCGCCTGTCGTCGCTTATTCATTTGTCTCCAAGTTTGTTTAAAGAACCTTCTTCGCTCGGCTTCCCAATGGCACTCATTGTTTGCCCCCCGTCCTCAGCCCACTCTCCCCCACCCAAACCATGAGGGACACGGGATGCAAGCGGCGATGGTAGGCTCACCTTGATGCAGTTTTTGATGCAGTTGCTGATGCAGTTGCTGGTGCAGTTTGCGGTGCACTTGCTGGTGGAGCAGCTGCTGGTGCAGCTGGCGCCAGTGCTGGTGGAGCAACCTGCGCTCCTGCTCCTGCCCGTCGCTCTCCTGCTTGGGCATGCGCCCCTGGTAGTAGAACTCAATCAGGCTCTTGACGGGCTTCCAGGGAGCTGGGGACAAAATGGCACCGCTTTCAGACGACCCCGCCGCCACGCCGGTCTCCTCAATAGACACTTTTACGAGGTGCGCGCCATCTTGTGCACGCTGTGCTCATTATACGAGTCCGCCATTGTTTGGGCAGGCACTCCAAGGTGTTAGACACGTGGGCTGCAGTCGGCATTGGGGGGGGGGGGCTTGGATCCAATCCCATGCTTGGTGATTGCCCAAGGAATGGCGATAAAGGATGCTTGATTGGGTTTTGAAAAAGGTCTACTCCTACGAAAGGTATGTGCAGCCCACAAGCCACGGGACTAGCCAAATGGATTCCAGGACTCTTGCCGTAACGTCGGACACCCTAATTCTTTCGAAAGATATGTGCAACCTGCATGCAACGAGACTAGAGCTAAATGGACTGCAGTATCTGATAAAAATTAAGCAAGCTTGTGCCTAGGAACATCAAAGCATAATTTTCTGGCATCTGGGAAGAAATCTGTCTTTCGGCACCTTTAATAAAGCACCTTTCCGGAGTAAAAACACCGGGCAATGCACCTTTAGGAGCCGTGAAAACACTGGGCTGCAGCAATGCTGGGAAATACAACTCTATAATCGCGTCGTCAACTTTCTGCGGCATAAAAAGAAGGAAGAGAGCGCGCGCGTCAGCCTGAGTAGTGCCTCGCAGGGCAAGGGCATTACCGCCGACTACGCGACTCCAGCAAAACGGACGCCACCAAGCGCTGAAAAGCCGGGAACCAGCCGGGTCCAGGTCGCTCTGCGCCCCTCACGCGTTCCTTCTCGGTGGCCTTCAAGCGACACGTGTTGCTTCGGCGCGGTGGTGAACAATGTAATTTGACGGTTGGTCCAAAAATTTCTTAAGTTTGCCTGAGTGTCTCATTGGCGTGGTGAAGCCTCGGTAAACTGTTTTCTTCCATCACATGTTTGAAAGCCCGCTTACTCCACAACACACGGTCGTGGTGCTTTCGATTTCTTGGATGGGGAGTGAATCGCTAAACAACGCATGATTTCTGTTCATGTCTCGGGAATCTAACGCCCAAAGTGACAACTACTTGGTAACTGATAAGTGGTTTCTTTATAAGGATTTAGAATAGCGGACTGAGGACGATAGACAAGGTGTTTCACTGGAGGGAACACCAATGTTGCAGTCAAGTGAATGGGAAGGTTCGAGTAGCTGTTTTCTTGAGTTTGATTGTGTCAATAGCTTAACGTGCTGCAGCCACCCACGCCGGTCGGTGCTGTTATTCATATCTGACTGCTTTTCGCCGAAAGAGCCTCTGAACCACACTGGAAGGAGTTGACTGATTTCGCAATTACTTGCTCCACGAAAACCTGCTCGCTGCATACGGTTAATGAGGGAAATTATCTGCTTTCAAAAGGTGGGGGACGTGTCTCGCAAAGTTAGAAGCTGTCACGGCATTATGACCTATCGCGCCTCCAATATTTATATTATACCTTCGTCGAAGCCAGCAGCAATTTACGTTCTCTACATTGCTGAGGTTGACTGGCCACAAAAACATGCTCCTTTTCTCCAGTCAGGATTCGAAGTCAAGTTCACGGCAGAGGGGGTCTGCATGAATCTCCGATGAAGACTCTCTTCAGTTTGTCCACATTCGTCTCTGTGCTACCGGCTCAGGAACCAATTGGCTGAGTTTGCTAGCAGTCTTTTGTTTGTAAAGTACAGCTTTATTCAGCAGTTCACTTAATAGCTAGTCAACTAAGCTCATATTTCAACCCAAATATACTAATATCACTTCTTAGTGGGAGATAAAAGGTAACATAATACATAACCCGTCTGTCGAAATGACTTCGATTGCTACTAAAACCTGAATTGAAATACGAGTATCAGCTGCTTAGTGGGGCGCCAGCGGTTAACAGGCTCCTTGGCTCCGAGAAGCGCTTGCTTAATTTTCGTAATCTTCCTGCAGCCTGCGTTGTTGACCGAGCAGACGACTGGAGTTGTTTCAAACGCGGATATGCACAGAAGCTCGATTTTCAGCGGATAGATAGGTCGCATGATCGAGGCATGCGAGTTAGCTGAAATTACCGTTGGGGAACAATTCTGTAGTCATCGACTAGAACTGATAAGAGCCGATTACTGTCTCTCCGGAGCCACAATTTCGGTTTCGAATAAAATCTCCGAAACAAAAGTTTATATAAAAAAAAAAAAAAAAAAAAAAAAAAAAACACCGGCAAAACAAAACTATGTTTTGCAAGATTAGCAAAACTGGCTACACTTAACCGTCTCAGCTCAAATACCTATAAGATTAGGAAGTAAACAAGACAAAATCTGTTAAATTGAATGCGCCACCTGCTCAGGCGGCCCGGGCCGAGCCGACGCGACCTGGACCCAGCCGCCATGTTTGCCCGGTGGTGGCGCCCTATAGGTCGCTGGAGTCGCTAATAGCTTTGGTGCATTTCCACATAAAGTTGACCC